>JAEANM010001314.1:0-28605 GCA_017656035.1 Myanophis thanlyinensis
CTAGAAATTTGAAGGATTCTACTGTCAATACTGTGTTGTCTAGTATTGTGAGAGGTGGTAGTACGGGAGGGTTTCTCCCATTTCTATGGTTTTGAGTGTGTTCAGTTCAGTTTTGAGTGTGTTCAGATGGCATTGGGGAACCTGAAGCATGCCCACTCTTTCAGGGAAGGAAAGAAGATAAGCAGTTCACAAATAAAGCCATAACAAGGGAATGGATTACATAACCTGATATATTTAACTAATTTATTTGTGTATAAAATATCTATGTTTTATGATTGAGTTGAATATAGCATTTCTGTGAGGGTTTTTGGGGTGTAATGGGCCACATAACCTTTTTTCATATTTGGGATAGAATCCTGACTAGGATTAGAAAATTCAGCCATTGTTACATAAGTAGGTAGAATCTCATAAGGTCCTCAAACCAGTTTTTTTTCATCCTCAGAGCCTCCAGGAATGTTTCCAAAGCCTAATTTCCCATTGTTTTCAGAAAATAATAGTGAAATGAAATGGAATATGAAATGAAAATTGTTTCTTTTAGGCTTAGACATTAAAAATAAAATCAATTGAGCTTGTTCAATTAATTGTCTATTTTGGTTTGATGTTCACCAAATAATTAATATATTAATTATTAATTATTCACTCTGAAGTGAAGAGGCTGTTCATTGGCAAATTTGATGGGACTCTTTCTGGAGAAGCATCTACATGTTTTTTTCTTTTTCTCCACCTGGGAAACTAATTTCCTAGTTTTTGCTTGAGATAATTTAGAAAATTGCAGAACTATTGGGCTTTTCTGCCACAGTAAATAATCTTGACCTCCTCCTCCTAGACTTCTTTCTAGAGATGTGTTCTAGTTCCAAAAATAACAGCAGATGCTAAAAATAACACTGCTTTTAAGAGCATCAAGGTAAGCTTTCACTATGATTTTCTTTAGATATATAGAATATAGAAGCTTTTTCACTAATGGAGGTTTTTCCCATGGGGTAAATGCATGACAGAAGCAGGTTTTTTTTTCTCTCTTATCAATTATTATGCCATGTTGGTAGCCTGTGGATTATTATAGGATGCTTTGCTTATCTTTCTAGGAGACAAACAAATAAAGACATAAAGAAGACTACAGCAAAAATTTCCTATTAAAAGAGTGTTTTAATACATTTAATGGCAAAGGATAGCATACATTCATAAGGGGTTAGGGGATTATCATTTTATAACTAAATAGCAACTTCGGTATTCCAAGTGCTGGTATATATGTGACTAGAACAACTGCAGGAAAAACGTTACACTAGTTCAAATAATGAAACACTCCTGATTTCTAACGATCTATTAGCATTCAGTAACAAACAAATAGCTGTAATGGGCTATTGAATGAAAACTTCTGAGAACTTTTTGAATGCACTGATGATGTTATCTAGTTCAGTTAATGAAATGTCTTCAAGAAAACAACCAAGCTCAGAGAACATCAAGGACCCCTCATTTCAATCTTCAATATTCTCATTTATTGATTGTTAGAGAATTAAATGTGGTCAACTATGTTTAAGGCATGGAATTATAGTTTTAAGTTCCAATTGGAATTGACTTAGATTCCCTTTTATATATTTGTAAAATAGTACCAGGAGAAGCATTTGCAGACTGAGGACCACTCCAAAAACAACAAACAAAAACTCAGTAGAAAATATGGTCAAGGCCCATCCAAATAATAGCTAACCAATAGGAGAGGAGTTGCCCAGTTGCATTCCTGGTAAACATCCAAAGAGAAATATTCCACAGTTCAATTTGTATCACTCAAAAATACAATTTCAGGTTTCTACATATGCATGCTAAATTCTATAGCCTGTATTATATACATAAAGATATTAAATTGAATACACACACGCACACCACTCACCCACTTATGGATGACCCAAGAATTTTAGGTTCCAAAACACATCCCTGAAACTGAGTTCAGCTTATCCATTATATGTTACCTATTGTCTGTGTCTGTCTTCCATCCATCTATTTACCTATCTTTCTACCCAGCTAGATGAAATATCATGCTTAAATTTACCAATACCATATTTTATTTGTTTTATTTTCTTTTTTTTCTTCAGAGCAGTGCAGGTAGACCACATGTCATTCGGAGAACATTTGGATCAAATGCCTTCAGTCACTTGGATGATCTTGGTATGACATAACTGTATTTTAATAAGATTTGTTACTAGATCTATATAAACTCTGTAAATCTTTAAATAATTTAAACTGCACTTCTACCAGAGGAATGATTAGTATAGGTAATAGAAATTTACATAGTAGTATGTCATGATATAACAGAAACTTTCTCAGTTTCCATGTGGAATTAGATAATGTAATTACTGTTGGTGACAGCCACTTTTCTAGATACACAGTTCTTTGTGACAAGCTTATAGTTAGACTAATATAATTGTTAGAAAGCTCTTTATTCTGCTATATAATTGCAATTGTGTGGCCAACTTATACCATGAATGTGATATTGAAGATTAATTCTCTGAGTGAGTTGTCCTCTATACAATGAAATACAATGGACAAACTCCACATATATCAAACTGAATCTTAAAATCTTTTTATTGAAGAACAGTAAGAAGCTGGTTCATAATTGAGACTGACATCATTTTTTTCCTGTAAGAGTAGACACTATAAAACACTATAAACAGCACATTTTCCAAATAATAACATATCTAGTAATGTATATATAAAACTGGCCTTATATTTTCCTTTGGTAATGCCAGCTGTTTAATTGCACTCATATTTTGGAGCAACTGTAATTTGTATACAACTTTCACAGTAATCCCTACCTTTACAATGAAATTCTTTTTACAAGAAAGGAAATAGTTAACTTATCAAGTCATAATCATAATATTACATGTTGCTGGCAACTGTTTTCACTGGAATATGCAGGAAATGAGAAGTGTTTAAAAAAAAATTTCTGAAAGGATGATTATATGCAGAACAAATACTGTCAGAAGTCATCAGAGATAGGATTGACACTGTGAATAATTTGAATAATAGTTTATCATCTGTACATTATCAACTCAGTCATTTGGAGATGAACCTGAGGAATAAATGCTAAACTGGGTTTAAAGTAGCTTGAACATGTTGGCTAAAAGTAGCAGATCTAAAACAAAGGCAAGTTTTACCAATATAAGGGGAAAGGGCCAATATGTTTCATTAGCTAAAAGTATAGATACTATGTGATAAAATACAAAATTCTTTGCTATCAATCTCTAGATACCGATTCTACATCTGATTGGTCCTTCCTGTCTGAGTTGCAGTGGCTAAGAAGGAGAAGAAGGGCTGTGAGTGTTACGACGTCAGTAATACTGCATCAAATCAAAAGATCTCTTTGCTTTTAAAAGACATGGGAAAACATGCGGAATGTAGTACTGTGTTAGACCTCAGCTTTCATGCTGAAATGATTTGTACTGCAGGAAATAATTTATTTCACCTCACAATTTTTTTCATTTTAAACAGCAAATTGGTGAAACTGACATAAATATAAATCATTGAACAAACAGCAGGTACATAGGTGGGTAGGTAGTAGGTAAGTAGATAAAATTACTCAGTTATTAGACTGAGTAAAAAAGAGACACTCTTAATGTTTATGGCAGTATTTAATCATATGCACTTTTATAGGGGCAAAAAAACTCTAAAGGAAAGATGGGAGGAGAGAAGTACCATGAATTATATTGGAAAATGTGGACTACTACAAGAGATAATTACATGTTTATGAAAACTGTTTTTAAAGCTTAAATAACATTAATTTTATTGTCATATAAATTTTATATGTAGTCATCTACAATTAATTATTTTTCAAGATTGGAGATAAATGTAATTTGTGATTGAAATAGTTGAGCTAAGTAATAAAATGCTGCTGATTATGTGACATGGATTTAAATCTCAACAAAACAAACTTTTTTGAAGAAAATTCATATTTAGAAATACTGAAAATCTCTACTGTTATTCAAATAATGAATGGTTTGAATTCTTAAGAATGCAAATTGATTATTACGCACAGTCCATTTCTGAAACTGGTGAGAAATTCAAGATATTTTGTCTTTCTTTCCATCAGTAAGATAAATTGATATTCAATTTATTTGCAAATATAGAAATACCTGTATTTCTGGTCAGAGATTCCAAAGTCTATACATTATTTTAAAAAAGCGAGCCAGTATCACAAAGTACAATGAAAAACAAACAAAGTTTACAACTTGATCATATGTCCACTCCTTCTGGGAAGGCTACAGCGAACAAAGTGCATATATTTTGTTGACTTTGTACAGTATAGACTCTGAATGGCTCAGAGAGGAACAAATCAGAACTTAACATAAACCCAAACACTGTGATATTGGACAGCTATAAACATTCCTGTACCAAAGAAATGGGAAAACATCATATTAAACATGAAAAGATATTTATGTATTTATTTATTAACATTTATTAATAATTTATCTCATCTTTATTTGACTAGAACACAGAGTCATATACACTGAATTGCCAGGTTGTTTCTGATTAGACTCAATTATGTTTAGTTTCGGGAAATTAGATACATCATATGCTTTCATATCACACTCTGTGACAATGTAAAACTTCATCTAGATGAAAGTAAATTGATTAACTTAGCAGACGAAGATTCATACAACACTAAAGATGCAAAACTATATCAGATTCTATACAGATACAAAAATATGAGATAGTTGTGCTTATCCCAGTTTTTGTTCATGTGTTGATTGTGTAAGTTGTATGTTACATAAGCTGACCCTTCTTGAAAAAACATGGGCAGTAATCATGAAACATGAAGTTTCACTGAGTCAGACCATGGTTCTATTTGGTCAGTATCCAGAGAATTCTTCATCCTTCATAGCTATTCATCACCTGCCCCTGTAGAGGAAGTAGCTTTCATATATATTGCGGGGAGGGGCAGGTTATACTTTTTTCTAAAGTTGAAGTTGAAAACCATTGCTGTTGTATCTGATAGCAATTCAGTTTTTGAAAGTATCTTTCTCATGCTCATTGGCCTTAATGGAATTCCCACACAACAACATGGCAGGATTGATTTTAACCTACCATCTGAAGCAGTGGCAAACTTTTTAAAAATATAATTTTTACAATTAAAACAAGAGAAGTTATAGAAAAAGAAGAAAAAAACCAACTATATCTGTGGCTAAAAAAATGAACTTTTTCATCCCCAAATAATTTCCCCCTCTTCATTTTGAAAAAGACTGAAAAAAGACTGAGTTATATATTGCCCACTTAAATTAATACAATATAATTTGCTCTTAGGCTTTGGTAAAACAGACTTAAAAACACAGTGCAAGTTATCATGACAAACAGTATAGCAATCTATTTTTTTTTAATCTAACTATTCTTTTTATAATTTACAGGCAGTGCGCGGCATATTTGAAGAAATGAAATACTTGGAGCTCATGATTGTTAATGATTATAAAATGGTAAGTTGATTGTATTAGTTATTTGTATTTTTTTTCATAAAAGTTGATTGTGAAAAATGCATACATGCTTAATGGTATAGATAATTATACTTTTGTATAATTGCTCACTCATGATACCCATGAACTGTCTGTGCTGTGTAGTGCCTATCTGTGGCACTTACATACCCACCTGCTCACAACCATAGCATCTGTCTGCAGCACCCACACAACCACCTGTTCTCTATAGTGCCTAGCCAAGGCATCCATCAACAGGTCCCACCCATAGCTCTCACCTCACTGTTAATTTGTCTGGGACTCCTATCTCTTCCGACATCATGGGCATGTGAGGTCCTCAGTTAATGTCCTACATGGTCCTGGGATTACAGATGCCACTGAGATTGTTGCAATTACTGTTGCAAGGCAATGTGGTCAAATGACACTGTGCCTTACAAGTATATCACTAAGTGATGGAAATTCTGGTCCCAATTGCTGTTGTAACCTAAGGACTATGTGTTCCTACCGTATGCAATTGATTTTTGTTTTCTAACCAAAAAGCTTCTCACTTATAACTGTTAAATGTCCTTATATTACTTGCAGCTCGTTTCTTCAATCTATCAAAATGTTTTGAATTTTGTTTCTGTTTTCAAGGTCACTAGCTCTCTCTCTTCCAATTTTGTAACATCTGAATATTTGATAAGCTCTCCTTCTATCTCTTCATCCAATTCATTAATGAAAACATCGAAGAATAAAGGACTCAGAACTCTTCCTTGGAGCATCCCGTGTGATATCTATCTTGATTTAAATAAGAGCTGCTGATAAATATTTGTTCATTTTGATCTTTGTAATAGCTATACATCCTCTTGATTATCATCCTATCCCATCATATCTAACAGGGTTGATGATCAGTACGCCATGAAGCACTTTGCTAAAATCAAGGCATGCTATTATTTCTGTTCAATTTTCATGATGTTCAGACTAGCTTTGTTTGCAAAGTTGTGGCCATGGCCACTGTCCTGTCCTGTCATGTGATCATGATTTTTGAAACTCACTGCTAGCTTCCCACTAGTAAAGTCGACTGAGAACCCAGCAGTAAGTCAGAAATTGCTCTTGTTATTCCTGCTTTTTTTTTTATCTGCCCATGGTTTTCCTATTTATCTGTTTAGGGGAGGGAAACATGGACTTATTATTGATGTTTGCGTGCCACTACAATTACTTTTCTATTTATGATATATTCTCTTTCTGAAATGATCGTGGGACCATCTAGCATTTGAATATAAAAAATGTAGTCAGCCTAAACTTTAATGTTCCTTCTGTTCATGTGATACTGCACTACCTTTCAGTCAAAAAAATGACCCAACAAGTCACAGGTTGTTTAGAGATAGATAAACCTGTTTTCTTATGATCTTGTTTTAGCATTTCTGTAGGTATTGTTGTCAGCGTGTTCGGTCTGTAGTTTGCTGAAACTCACTGTCCCCAACTTTTGTTTTTTTTTTTAAGATATGCGCAATAGATGCTTTTCTTTAGTTATTCATCACTTTGTCAGCTCTTCAGGATTTCTAAAAAGACATTGCATAAGGATTTGGTGACATCATCAAGTAGTTCTTTCCATATGCTAGGCTGCATCTGGTCCTGGAGTTTAAACACAAAGTAAAGAGGTATTTCCCTCACCATATTTCTATCGCTCTCAAGCTTCAATTTTCTCTTTCTTTCTAGCCTTCAGAATTTCCAGATGGAACGCATAATTGGTTTTTTAAGAAGACAGAATAAAAAAAGAACCGAATAGCTCTGCCTTTTCTTTGTTATTCGCTACCTTTTTACCATTTTGCTGAACAGATGGCATACCGATTCTTTTTTCCCCCTCTTTTACTTTGAATACACATAAAGAAACCTTTTTAATATTATTTTTTTTACTAATTTCAGCTCATGCCGAGATTTTGCTTTGCTGATAAAAAAAATGAAGCAAATCTAAAAACAGTTCACAGATATTTCTTTGTATGGCATTCCAAAATGAAATGTTCTCAGAATAGTGACCCCAGTTTAGGACATTTTATCATTAACACAACCCACATGAACATATTTTCTGTCACCTTCCCTCTCTTCCTAATATTTACAATATCATAGACCACAGTTTTCTCCAGCTCCAGATGTGATGGAGTTATAATGCCGTTAGAATCTGTATGTGAATTTCACTAGGCATAGAGTAGCATAGAAATGTAAATCAGTCAATTGAGGAATGCCAATCAATTCCCAGCCAGATTCTGGCCAAGGAGATTTGGAATTATATTGTTGTCATTCAGCAGATCCAGAGATTTGACACTGAGAATCTGAAAGAATCTTGTAACTGAATGAAAACCTTCCTTTTGAAAATGAAGCTTCTTGTTTGCATGCAGCCAGGATTTTGCAATTATTTGAGTTTCTGAATCCTAGAAGTTCCCTATGAGTGGTATGTGTTTTCCTCAATCTCAGGTCAGAGGTGTTATTTCTGAGATCTGCTGGCTCCATTCTCCCAGCTGAGACTCAAGTGCTCCTATACCACTAGGACCATTTGGTCCTATACTGTCCACAACCTCACTTGTTCCTCCTTTAGGTCTACCTGTCATTGCTACATCCAACCCCACTGCTATAGTCTGGTCCTTGTCTACCACTGTGATGTCTGGTTGGTAAGCCAGTACCTGTTTGTCTCTATGGTTTTGCAAGTCCCACAGGATCTTAGCCCTGTTATTCTCCAAAGCCTTCTGAGGACTTTAGACTTGAGAGGGTTTAGCTCAAGTCCATACACTGGGCAGATGTTCCTTTACACAATGCAGCTACTTGATTGTGCTATTCAGTGTATGCTGTTCATGCCAGCATCTTATATCCTGCCACCATGTGTTGGACTGTTCCTGGGACCTCTCTGCATAATCTGCACTTCAGGTCCTGGTCTGTGATGGTAGATTCTTCCTTCTATGGATCAGGTGCTTAGTGTCTTCTTGTGCTGCTATGATAAGTGCCTCAGTGCAGTGGTGGAACTCAATTTTTTTTTTACTAATGGTTCTGTGGGCGTGACTTGGTAGGCATGGCTAGGAGGGTCATGTGACTTGGTGGGCAGCCCCCTGAGATTCGGACCATTACGGACCTCCGAGCCTTCTGGCGTGCACTAAAAGTCATCTTTTTCAGCTAGCTGGTCTGGCCTAATACCTAGGGGTTTAAATTTTAAATTATTTAAATTTTAAATTTTAAATTCGATTTATTTAATTGTTGATTTTTAAACGTCAAATTTTAATTGCTTAGTTTTATAATCTCAAATCAGCCTTTATTTAATTAATTTTAATTAGATTTTAGATTGTTTATGTATGTGTTTTTATCTGGCTGTACACCGCCCCGAGTCCCTTGGGAGAGGGGGCGGTGTATAAATCCTGATAATAAATAATAAATAGATAATAAATAAATAAGTGGGAAAAAACAAAAGGAGATCTCTTCTAACAACCGGTTCTCTGAACTGCTTAGAAAATTTACTATTGGTCTAGCGAACCTGCTAGAACCTGCTGAATTTCACCTCTGCCTCAGTGTTGTCGTTTAATCCATCTCTTTCTGGCCCATGGTAGGAAAGAAACATACTTTTCCTTCTCTCTCTCTCTCCCCCCCCTCCCTCCCCCCCTCTCTCACACACCCCCATACCCACACCCACACCCACAGACACACTGTTTCCCTTGGATCACAAGTTCTGGTAATAATATTATCAACTCCATCACTTTCCTAATTTTCTGCATGGAATAATCTTCGGATATCACTATCTTCTCCAATTGCAAAGGGAAAAAAAATATCAAAAGACACGTTACACAGGGATGTATGATTAGCTCAACAAACAACCCAGCAGTCTTTTATTCATACTTCAAAGAAGAGAGAGGATTTATACAGTACACTCTGAATTCTCTGTTTGACTTAGAAAGCCCTCAACCTACTCTGGCTAATACTTTTAGAAGCGGCTGTAATTTCCCTTGGACATCAGCAGCTTGGCTTTTCAAGCCTAATTGGATCTATAAATTACTGTTGTTTTTACTCAAGTATTAACCTCTGTAGATGCTAAGCATCTCTTTCATATAATGCCTTATTCTGAACTCGTTCATTTATTTATTAGCAGTAGGACAAGAAATTAAATAAATATGATAGATACTGATAATTAACTTTTTTAATGATGTTAGTACTGGTAGGTTAAGCTGCTGCCAGTACTTTCATCATCAATGACTTTCTCGTAATGGAATTTTTTTCTTCAGCCAAAACTCATTAAATAATATTTTAAAAAATTCCTTAATAGCAAGCTTGCCATCACTTTTTTTTGCCCTTTGGAGTCAACAGAGATATGTTACGCTTTTGTCTGCCATAATCTTCAAAGTGAACCTGAATGTAGGTATATAAGAAAAGAGGGTTTACATTCTTTATTATATGTTTGTTGTTTTTTCCTAATCTCTAAGGAACCTTCCTGAGATCCAGCCCTCTTAAAATTTCTAAAACTTTTGCATTGTAGATCTTTGTACAAAATAATAAAAGGAATCTAGATTAGAAACAGACCAATTTATGTTTTATTTCTACTGAAATTGAAGTAGTCATAGCTAACTTTCCCTGCTCATTTCAATGGAATTACAATGTGACTGAATCTGGGACCAATCTAGGACAATGTTGTTACACAGTATGCTCTCCCCAGGCACCTTCAACATTTCCAAAGGACAGAATGTCCTTTTAATTATGAAACACAGCAAGTTTGGGAATTACAGGTTTACCAGAAACAAACAAACTCACAGGGATTGTGTGGGATTTAAAAAAAAAAATTGAGAGAGAAATACGGCAATCCTTAACTAGTAGTTTGCACATTGGGTAGCTTGCACACTGAGTATCACTGTGTTTTCCTCAAAATTTTAAAATATTCTGCAGCACCTCTGTGAATTCATTGCTGTGCCATGGGCTATTCAGTGCATAGTTTTGGAATTGTGGACAAAGAAGTTCTTTCAGTAGCAATCACTATATTTTTGTATCTTGTTATTATGGAATCATTAAACTGTGTTCATCTACAAACATAAATGATAATTAATTATTCTTTCTCTCTGTAGAACTTTTAAATAAAAAAACCTGGAATATTAGAAAATTACAGAATGAATTAAGATATTGACAGATCCAAGAGCACATAAGTGTATTTTCCTTCTGGATTATAGGTTTAAAGAAATATCATTGTTGGTTTCATTGCACAGAGAAATGCTTTGTTATTGCCTTTTTTATCTGATTATTGAGCCAGTTTACTTGACACTATTGTAATAGGTCCTGATTCAACTTATTTTTTTCCTGCTCCAAACATGATCCAGCTTTATATTTGCTGTATATTATGTACTCCCAGATTGAAATTTCTTTTGTTTGTTTGTCACGTAAAAAAGATAACATAAATGTTTTTGTAAATCTTGACTTTACCGGTAAAATGTGTTTAGAATTTGACAGCACAACACAATTTACAATTACTTTGCCTTTCAAAGCTCTACTGCTTTTCTAAGATCTTTAAAAGTGGCAGTCTTTATAGATGAACACACCTAGTGTGTTCACAGACTAAAAAAAGAATGGGATCGGACTGCAACAGTCCTACCCTCTCTAAGCCTTTTTAATACAGGAGGTTAAAAAGACTGGCCTGGAAAATCAGGTTCAACTACCTGAAAAATGAGGAGGACTTGAACAGGTAGCTAAGGTGCTGGATGTACAGGTGAATTTAATGTAAAGGATAGTGAGAAACAGCAAGCACAGAGTGCATGGTCAACCAACCACTTAGGCAGAATGAAATGTTTCAGTCATTCAGCGCTGAGTAGCGTGGTGCTGGAGGAAGGAATGGTGGCATTTTCTTTAGTTCAGTGAGGTTGCTGTCCTCAGCATGGTAGTTATCCCACTGTAAAGATGGAAGAAAGACTGGATTTCCACATGGTTATATTTTATGCAATAGAATAAGGATGCCATTTTGTTATTGGAGGATACCTGTCAAAATATGAGAAAGAGGCCATGATCAAGAAGATCTTTCCTCCAGTCAGCAACTTTTTTATTTCATTTAGAGATGAAGATGGGAATGTGGTTCAATTAAGATGGCAAGGTGGTTCAATTAAGTTTATTTAATTCAATTCAAACACCACCACCCCATGCCAACTGACTTTAGGCAGCTCACAGATTATAACATTACTGTATGCAGGTTCATAAAACAGGTGAGTCTCTTGGCTGCAAGGTGATACATTGTGTTAGCCAAACAGTTCCACTTTCAACAAGTTGTTTGTCCACCAGAAAGAAGAACAGCAGCTACGAGTACTTAGTCTGCCATCTCTATGTTGAGCATCACTATCAAGTCATCATCTATTTTCCCTCCCACTGAGCAAGTGCCAGGAACTAAGGGCAAGCGCAAGAGAAGAGCCTTACCAGCAAAAACTTTGTGGCCCCAAAATATACTTGGTCTCTAATATAATCAAATCAAATCAAATCAAATTTTATTTGTCACATACACAATCATACATGGTACAAAATGCAGTGAAATGCGTATGCGACCGCTCGTGATCATAGGTAGTAGAGCAAGAGATTAGTCTAGACTGGATAGGAGAATAAGTTAGGGAATGAGGTATTTTATGGGGATACCTGTTTAGTCCTGTTGAGTCCTGAGTTGTTATGATTTATGGTTTAGGGTCTGTATTGCCTAGAGGAAGAAGCTTCTCCTTTCTTTCTCTGTGTTGACTTTCAGAGAGCGGAAGCATTTTCCTGACCACATCATAGTGAACTGTCCATTGTTGGGATGGCTGAGATCCTTCACTATCTTCCTGGCTGTAGTCCAGCATTGTTTGTTGTAGATGGAGTGCAGTTCAGGGAGCCTGGTGTGGGTGATGCGCTCAGCTGAGCGTGCCACCCTCTGTAGAGCTCGCCTGTCCTGCATGGTGCTTTTCCCAAACCAGGTAGTGATGTTTCCTGACAGGATGATTACTACTGTGCAGGAGTAAAAGTTCCTAAGCACTTTGGAGGGCAGGCTGAAGTCTCTCAGTTGTCTGAGATAGTATAGCCATTGCTGGACCTTTTTCACCACAATGTTGATGTGTCATGTCCATGTCAGGTTCTGCGAGATGTGGACGCCGAGGTATCTGAAGCAGTCCACTCTCTCCACTGGGCTCTTGTTGATGATGGGGTGTGAGTGTCTGGTATGTCCTTTTCTGCTTTAGGCTAAAGTCCACTATCAGATCCTTTGTCCCTTTGTATAATATTATTTAAATAATTTAATAATAATTTTTGAATTTTAAATTTTTAAAATTTTTAAATTTTCTAAATTTTATTATCTATTAGGCCTTTAATTTAATTCAATTTTAATTGGTTTTTAGAGTGTTTATGTGTTTTTTATTCACTGTACACCGCCCCGAGTCCTTCGGGAGAGTGGGCGGTATATAAATTCTGAAAATAAATAAATTCTGAAAATAAATATTATGCTGAGTGCCTGAGGCAGTTTGCAATAATATAGAAGATGGTGAGGCAACGTTTCTTGTTTTTAAGATGACCAGTTCCTAATTTTAAATCATGGTAAATTGATTGCATGAGCTGGAGAAAACCATGAATTCTGGCATTTTCTCTGCCGTGTTAAATGCTGATGCCAGTTTTGCTAAAGATATGAGAAGAAACCAAGGATGGATAAGGGGTTCAATACATTTGGAAGAGCAGGGTCAAATGGCACTGAAAATACAAGTATATTTGCAATAAAGGTACAAGTGAGAAACAACTGAATTAAGATGACACTGTAAAGAGAAGTACAAGGAAGATGATGTAAGGATTATGACTGGACAGAAAATCAAGATAAAGTTAGTCAAGTAGTGATTGTGGTCACTATATACAGAAATCTGTACAGAGCAGAAATAAACTTTGCATACCCATTTACATTTCATTTTGGCATCAGTATCCCCTGGCAACATCTTTCGGTTGTGTCCCTGTGATGTTTTTAAAACTCTTCCTTAGCCAATGTCCTTAGTTACACCTATGTAATTAGTTTGTGTTTTCCTCCTTCAACACCACCCCCAGCAGCCTCAAGACGTGCAGCATTGTTTACATTTTGTTGCCTATTCTCTTGGGGAAAAGTCAGATGACTGCAGTGCCTTGAAACAGAAGCAGCAGTTTAATAATTGGCAATGGAGACAGCAAATTTCATGCTGATATAATATTCTGCTGATTCAAGAATGGGTGGGTGGTATTCAATTTACCAGGGAGGCCAGAAAAGCAGATGGGGTTTTCTATTTTATTTCATTTGTGTCTGAAAAATGAAATAGAAAAGGTATTTGCATGCCTTTTTAATGGCTTCTAACATTCCTTTTCTTCTCATGATTTTTGCATATGAATGTCTTAACATAACAGGCAGAAGCTGATTCTCCTTCTTTTCCTTTATTTATTAACTTCCAATCTGAATACCTATAGTATTAACTGGTCTGACATATAAAAGCTCAATTATTGATAAACATTCCCAGAAGGAACTTAGATCATTAGGCTAGACTTGAGACTGAATTAGTGTAGTAAGTATATCATCTCTATTGTCCTGTCAGTGGAATGCATATTTAGTGCCTTGATTTTCAATATATTCAAAGAATAAATATGACATAACCTCTTCTGTATTCGTTTCTGCACGCATAAACAGAATGCATTTAGCTTGCACAACAGTGGTAAGTTCTTATTTTCTTTCTCAGGGCCAGGGATAGAAAACTTGAACAGGAAACAAAATGGCAGTTTATATATTTAATAAAGTAATTTCATGTTCAAATAGTAATAAGGCTAAGTTCAGCAATATATATCTACAGAGGATGGAAGAAGATCCAGCAATAAAACTATTGAATGGTACGTGATGAAGTTAGCAAGCCAGTAAAGATATAAGTGCATCAAAGTACTTCTTCTGTCAACAGCACCCCATTACAAGATTGTCAACATGGTTGCCTGTTAAATTTATTCAGCTATCTGTACCCCTAACACTCTAGTTATTTACTAAGCTACGGTATTTCACTGCTCAGAATTGTACCAAAAACCAGAGCATTATTTGTGCTTCACAATACTACAATACTTCACAATACTACAAAAGATATTTAAACATTCTGTTCCACAATAAGAGTAGATCCACAGCAGGAATATTTGTCATAACAACTTTAACAACATGGATTCCATGTCATTGGAGATAGACCTTTCTACCATGGTAGGACCTTCATCATTCTGGAATAAAATAACAGCTGACAGCTCAACCATCAGAAACTTGTTGGTCCATGACAATATTATATTTTATCCATCCCAAACTGTCAAACACCAAAAAGGCAGGTTTTTCTTGCAACATGGATCAAGGTCAGAGAAGTTATCTTATTGGGGCAACCCAGTGATCCTTATTGGTCCATGAAGTCCTGAACCAGCTCAACTACAATGACCTATAATTAATATATCCTCAGAATCTGCTCTCTTTCCAATTCTGTTTTGGTAATGTTCCAACAAGTGAAGTTATATAACACTAAGAAGCTCAGATAGTCCTCGACTTAGGACCACAATTGAGCTCCACATTTCTGTTGCTAAGCAAGACTTTTGTTAAGTGAATTTTGTCCCATTGTAGGACCTTTCTTCCCACAGTTGCTAAATGAATCACTGCAGTTGTTAAGTTAGTAATGTGATTGGTTAAGTGAATCTGGCTTCCCCATTGATTTTGCTTGTCTGAAGGTCACAAAAGGCGATCACATGACCTCAGAACACTGCAACAGTCACACATATGAATCAGTCACCAAGCATCTGAATGTTGATCACATAACCATGGAGATATGGTCATAACTGTGAAACTGATCATAACTCACTTTTTTTCAGTGCTGTTGTCACTTTGAATGGTCCCTAAATGATCTGTTGTAAGTCAGGGACTACCTGGGTCTCATTATTTACTCTCCACAAAGTAAATTGCTCCCTCATGAGCAAAGTGTTGCTGTCCAATTGTGAAACTGTCAGGGACTTGAGACAATGCCATTATCTAGAACCGTGATGACAAACCTATGGCACGGGTGCCACAGGTGGCACGCAGAGCCATCTTGCTGGGTACACAAGCTGTCGGCCAACTTACATCCAGCTGAGCATGGACATGTGATTGCGCATGCACACATGTGTGATTGCAGAGACCCAGCTGGTCTTTAGGCATCCGCTGTGCATGCGCGCGATTGCAGCAGGAAATCCAGCTGGTCTTTGGAGCTTACCTGCGCATGGACACGCGATTGCTCATGTGTGTGTGAGTGCTTGCATGCAGCATGCATGCATTGCACATGCAAAAGCTGCATGCATGTGCAGATTATGCAGTTGCATGTGCAGCACATGTGGAGGAGCTGCACGCAAGTGCGGATAGCATGTGCAAAGCACGTACTTTTTGGGACTCGGTAAGTAAAAGGTTCACCACCACTGGTCTAGAATAATGGCCCATAATCTTGAGTCTCTGGACGTTGCTTCCAGTTGACAACCACTAATAAAAATGTGATATACGTAGGTCAGTATTATTTAGGATTAAGTAAAAACTGATGGAAGAGAATATTTGTAGCTCAGAGTTGGACTATGGGGATCTTAGTGTTCTCTGAGCTTGGTTGTTTTCTTGCAGAGGTTTTATTACCAAGCTAAGAAACATCATCCATGCTAGAAGGGAAAATGTAAGTAAAAGCTACTAAGGAAGAACATTCATGTGAGGGGAAATAAAAATTGTCATTTAGAGGTCCAGCAGATAATGGTTGAACAGGTCTCCACTTCAAAATCCTGTCTCCACCACTCTGCCATGGACAAAGATGCTGGCAATCAAAATCCTCAGATTTTTTTTCCTGCTCATGTGGTCCACCTGTTGCTATTGTCAGGGTTCCACACAACATCAGCAACGCAATCAGAATTCCAAAGAGACGAAAGTCCATAGAATAAGATTTTATTGAAGACATTGTACTGGTACGGTCTGGAGAAATCCTGAATCTAAAATTCGTGGGCTTTCTCCACCCAAGTAAAATTGAAAGTTCCACCCCACGAATTATCACATGTCAATTTCTCACTAACCCCTTCAAAGAAAGTTCCAAGGTTCGCTTCAGATCCTCCCCTCGCAGGTGGCCTCAACTCAGAGCTTTCACATGAGAAACTATCTGAGAAGAATGCAAAATAGATAACAGCCTCGGAGTCGGTTCTATCACCCTCTACTCCCCCAACACGTTGGCCTTACAGAGAGAAAATGTGTCAAAGCTAAAAGGTCCAGTATAATATGCAAAAAACAATTGCTAATACTTTTCAGCAGAAAAGCCCCCTAATCCAAAAGTCTCCTTTTAAGCTTGACAGCCATAGCCTCAACCTCTCGCTTGACATGTAGCTGCCAAAACTATGCCTTAAGTGACCCATTATCCCTGTCACAAGTATATTCTACAAATTCTGTGATAACAGGTGCATTTCATATAATAATTTAATCCTGTTTGTGCAAAACACAAAAGAAATCTGCAATTTTTATGTACTTGAATACCAAGATGTTTAGGCCCAGGAAAATTATGCACATCTTCTTCTCCTCCTGTCCCATTGTTGATAACGTGGTCTGCTTCATTTAGGCAGGAAGCAGCAGTCAGTCCTAAAGGGAAATGCTTTATCGCTTCAGAGGTGTCAATTGGAAGGTGGATTACTGCATACATATTAAGCATTATTCAGTGTAATGATGGATGGCTTAAGTCTCGTTAATGAAGCAAGTCAGAACAGATTCTTTCATTTACTATTTGAGGATAGTGGAAATCCCTCTGGAAACACACTCTGCTAGAGACAAGTTCCCCGAGGTTGGGCTCCAACACGAGTCCTAAAGCTCGGAAAATTAAAACCTCTGGTCTCGGTGACCTACCCAGATTGGATCCTGCAAAATCCCCCTACTCTATATGCAGAGATTTTGGTGAAATCTGCATTGTTGTTTGTATTACGTATGGGATCTCAAAGTGATACTTCATATAAAAAATTGTTGACCAAAGTCTAAAAGTCTGAAAATGCAAAAAAAAAAAAAAAAAAAAAAAAAAAGAGAGAGAACATACATATTTTAGCAAAGGAGAAGGAAAAGAATGTGACAGCGGGTCTGTGACCAATCTTTACACACTAAGTGGCTGTTTTAAATGAAACCTGCTTGCACATAACTGGCACACGTACACTCTCATCATTATCCTCTCCTTGGATAAGTCCATCACCCTATTCATATGTTCTCCATCCCTTCTTGACTGTGTGAATAAGTGTGTTTTCTTTTCTAAGGGATATTAAGAACAGCCTTGGGTCTCTAACTATTGTATAGGCAAGAATGCTATTGTAATTGAAATAAAAATCATGATTAACGGGAGAAAACCAACCTTATGGGGCATGTTTGCATGACTTGCTTACCCTCTTGTTCTATCAGTTGACTCGCTGCCAGAAACTGGGAGTACTCCGTGCAAGATGAATTGACCTACTATGCTTTGGCTATTTTCCCAGTCCTCCTGATTACCACAGAGGAGAGTGAAAGGCTGCCTTTCCCTGTCTAGGATAGGAAGGAAAAAGGAAAATCACACCATGAGGACATTAGAACTACTTAAGATAGAGCCAGAGAGAGGCTTACTCATCCTCACCCTTTCATATCACTGAGTGACCACTGGAGGGTGAAAAATAGAAAAGAGAGTGAGAAGGAATTTCTAGAGAAGTCAGAATCTTTTTTTTTTTTCATCTCTCAGAACTCAGAAACATCAACCTTGAAGTTAATCATGTCATAGTTGATTACGGAGAGATAATTAATGGGTGAGAGTGTTTTCAAAACATATTAACTTACCCTTTGGAAAAAAAAAAAGAGAGGCACGGACAATATTTTTTTTCAGCTGAAGCTGAATTCCTCTAGGCTTATGCAGAAACCATTTCACTTTGCAAAGATTAATCTTGCATGTCTAAAATGTAGACACATTGTAGAGGGTGCAGCCTCTGAAGATTAAAAAAATACCCATTAGAAGAAAACAGAGAAGCATTGGGCTCATTATTCCAACTGGCAATTTTGAATTCTTTCCTATGCTTATACATTTAGACTGTAAATCAAAATATTTCTGTGATTTTGGAGACTTTGCTTGCCACTTGTGGTTAGTAGCTCAGGCAGTACATATGCAGTGAGCAACTTTATTGGCAACTGGAAAATCTTGAAAGATAAATATTACTTTATTAAATTCCTTTTGGTTCCCACATGATTATGCAGCTTTTAAACTTTTTAAAGAA
This sequence comes from Myanophis thanlyinensis, assembly GCA_017656035.1. NCBI lineage: Eukaryota > Metazoa > Chordata > Lepidosauria > Squamata > Homalopsidae > Myanophis > Myanophis thanlyinensis. The sequence continues at coordinate 18,672 of JAEANM010001314.1, forward strand.
CTTGCCACAAATGAGCATTGTTTGAATCTTTGTATACTATTCTGTGAATGATTGAACAGCATAAAGCAGTGGTGGCGAACCTTTTATTTACCGAGCGCGGAAAAGTACGTGCTTTGCGCGTGCCATCCACACTTGTGTGAGGCTCCTCCACATGCGGTGCATGTGCAGTCATACCATCTGTGCATGCATGCATCTTTTGCATGTGCAATGCATGCATGCTGCACACAGGCATTTGTGCAGGCATGCATACATGAGCAATTGTGTGTGCATGTGCAGGAGAGCTCCGAAAACCAGCTAGATTTCTTGCTGCAATCACGTGCATGCACAGCGGAGGCTTGAAGACCAGCTGGGTCTTTGCAATCACACATTCATGTGCAATTGCATGTGCATGCTCAGCTGGAGGTAAGTTGGCCGACAGCTTGTGTGCCCAGCAAGATGGCTCTGTGTGCCACCTGTGGCACCCGTGCCATAGATTCACCATCACGGGCATAAAGCATCCTTTCTGATTCTTGTACACATTGTTGTACATGATGCAGGTTGTTGTATTATTTCAGTCTTGCCTATGTCATTTCCCATGTCAATAGGCAATAAAAATGTTAGCTAACTAATCTTATAATTGCTTTGCAGGCAGAAGCTCTCATTAAGGCCAACAGTGGAATTTGATTTTGCATTAACAGAATAATCAAATATCCCAAGACTCTAGAGATCAGTTTTGCAGACACATATAGCAAAGTTTTGTGCTTTCACTCTCTCAATGCCAATCATTTAAATTGCCAAAGGAGTTAAAGAATGCTCTAACTGGCTCTGAATAAATAGGGCATAATATTATTTGCTTTGTAGAACACCATGGCAACAACAAGTTGAAAAGTCGGCATACTGTATATTTTAAAATACATAAATACTTCTATTCAATTGTTTAACAAATCTGCATATTGAGAGGAAAGAGGGATATTTACCCTTTGAATCCCAACTTTTCTAGGTTGACAGTATTAGATTGCAGGAAAATTGTAAGCTGAATGCTTAACGTAGATCTTCTTACCTTGGGGAACACTGACTGTGTGGAGTTCCCCATTGTGTGTAGCAGTTGTAACTATGTTTTGTTTCCCTGAAGATCTTCCTTGTCAACATGGAGAGTCTGGGGATACAGTAGGCAGGACTACAGCACATACTGTATTTTGGCTTTCTTTTCCTTTTCCCCATTAAAGAAGGAGAAAACAATTATTTAATCTGGTGATTAAATAACTTAAACGATCACGTGTTGTAATCAGTGCATGAATGTGTAAGATACTTCCCCATTGGTCCTGATGGAAATTTGGTAATGTGAAATGCAGAGACTTGAATTCAGAGATAACCAACCAATTATGACCTCGGGATCTAGAATAAGGTCAGTGGGAAGCTATTCTTTAAAATGGTCACAGTAAGAACTCAATGAGATCAAGAAAGAAAAGAATAAACATTTATGTACTCCAGTAGTTCAGCACTGCTGCTGATGGATAGCATTGCTGAAGGGAGCTGGCCAGCAGAGCTAGGCATTGAATCGATGTATAATAAATGATAAAATTTGACTTATGTTTCTTGACAAAAAAATACCAAACAGAGTTGCTTACATTCAATTCATATACTTTACTTTACTTAGGAATTGTGCCATTATGTAGATAACCTCTAAATCTACCTGAACAGTATTTGGAGTTGGAAATGTCCATCTAACAATGTCTGTGAATATAAAGATTATTTAAGGAACTCCCTAGATACTTGTCCCAAAGATGCTTTTTCAGGAGGCATCTTTGAAGATGTTTTGCTTCTCATCCAAGAAGCTTCTTCAGTTCTGACAGGATAGTGGAGAATGGAAGGATTTATATTCCTTGCAGACAACAGGCGATTTGCATCCTTTTAGAGGGTTGTTGAAGCACTTGGAAGTTTAAGGATTTATATTCCTTAATGAATTATTCCTTAATTATAGGGTTTGTTCCCTATACAATAGCTGCCTTATCATTTTTTGTGGTGGTGTGGTTTCCTTTGTAGTAGTTGCTTTATCAGGGTATTATTATTTATTTTTGCTTGATTGTCTGGCATTAATTTCCACTAATGTGAGTGTTGGCTGTTGGAAAGGATATGTTCTGGGATTGCTGTTGTTTTTTGTCTCCTTCCAGTTTCTTTTATTCTGTCATTTGAACTATCTGTAAATGTGGTTTCTCTTTATTGATGGTTGATTTGTCTGAATGCCAAGCTATTAATATAAGGCAGTGTTATCCTTTTCATAGCTTGTGTTAGTTGTACTGTGGTGCAATTGAGTGGTCAGACACTTTCTGATACAGTTGCATGTATATCAATTTTGTTGGAAGATGTTGCATATGCAGTTGCTTTCCTTTTTCTGGCGCTATGAGTTGCTGCCGTGCATTTGTAGTTATCTGAATAATGTTCCTTCATGCTTCCTTTGTGGGAGGTTGGGCTTTTAGTTGGTAATGGACTACTTAGTGTGGGTGGTTTTTCCAATAGGTTTTTCTACCATTTCCTCTGCTGATGAAGATAATCCAGGAAGAGTACTGTGTTGTTATTTTCTTCTTTCCTTGTGAATTTTACTCCTTTGAAGAAGTTGATTGCTTAATGTGTCTTCCCTCACTGTTCCTTTTTTTATTATGACAAAAGTGTTGTTTACACACCAGACACCATACTTTTGGTTGTAACTGTGGGAAGGCTATAATTTCTAGATGGTGCATTACAGTTTCTGTTATGAATCCAGAGAGTGGTGATCCTATCAGTGTTCCTCTGATTTGTTAGTATATTTGTCCAGCAAACTGAAAACAGGTAGTAGTAAGGCAGATGTTGCTGAGGTTCATGATTCGGGGTATTTCAATCTTAGTGTATCTGGCTAGGTTGGGAGGTGTCATGCAACATTGGTGGTATATATGGTTATAAGTCACAAATGTTAAGCCTAAAGGACTATTTGCCGATTTTTTTCTTTACTCAACTTTTTTTGAATTTAATTGTTTTTGTTTTAAGCTTGCCACACTATTCTTTAGAAATTATATTGGGGAGGGTTCAGAGTTAGATAGTGAGAGCTGGATGTTTTGTCTCTGCAGCATTCTTTCCCATTGGAACCAAGGATATTTGATCTGCACCTGCAGAGGGAGGTCCAGAAGATGACCCTTTGATGCTACCCTACTTGGATTTGAGAAGAGGGTGGCATGTGATGGTTTAGGGGAAGAAACTTTGACTTTACTTTGGGTGGAGAAAACACAGGAATTCGGGTTTTCTCTAGATGTGCCAATAATGATGTCTTCAATAAAATCTCATTCTAAGGAAACTGGTATCCTGAGAGTTTTGATTACATTGAGGATGTTACTTGGAACCCTGACAACAAGATGGTGACTTATGGTGATGGTGAGAAGAAGATCTCCCTTTGTAAAATATTTGAAGTCTATTGTGACCAGTATTGCTAAATATTGGAAAATTAGTTCCTGTCATTTTGAGCACAGGAACACTAAATCTAGAATGCCAACTCTAAAATTTCCTTGAAGTTATTTGAAATACAGCTATCCACCTCTGGAAGATAAATGTCTTCCAGAAACCCAAGAAAAAAAACATTGACAATCCCAGGTCTTCCCACATAAATTACATGATCCTATCAACTTTGCATTATTGACCATAATCATGTCAAAATGTTGTATGGCCCATGGTCTCCTGACCACTTCTGCTGTAATTTCATGACATTTCATTACATATCTGTAAAAAGAACAGAGTCAATAAATTTGGAGATGGATGGTATCAAATGAAAAATAAATTCTGAACAGAAGTGTTCATGCTAAAGGAAAAGTGTGAAAAAGGCACATAAATAGCTGTGTGCAATGGTGCACATTATTTCACCATGTAGAAAAGAATATAGGTGACCTGTAAGTATAACATTGCTTATGTTTCTGTAATTTCATTTCAGTGTAGAAAATAGTGCAAACATTAAGAGGGAAATAACAAGAAAATGTGACAAGTCTATTAACACAGAGATGTCTAATACATATTTCTTTTGTTTAGCTTATTGAAACTTCTTTGTGACAAATTGTATCCTTTTCTAAATGCATTATTCTCATCCATCTCCTACCTAATTACACTAAATAGCCTTCCAGGCTATTAGCCTTTAATAATTATTAAATAATAATTATTAGCCTAAATATCCTTTACATCTACATACATGATGTAAATTGAAACAAAATTCAAAACAAAAAACTGGAAAAAGAGAATGAAGTTAAGATCCTAGGTTGTATGTAAGCAGCACTTGCATTCCCAAGGATATAGTATTTCATTATGATCTCTTCCATTCAGGAATCAGACCTCAAGGGCTTAAATAATTTTCAATAAATAATTCTCTTTTAAAATTTAATGCTTTCTGTTATTGTTGTGGCCCAGAAGGCCTTTCTGCCAGAATAATGGATGAAATAGATGTGCCACTGCTTCACTTCTCTTCCATGCAGAATTTTAGAAGGGTCTTGCACTAGCTCAAAGGACTGTCTCATTAAAAGATTTGTTCAGGTCTAATAATGCTCCATATAGGATAGTTGGTAACTAAAGGCCATTATCCTCAAGAATTTGTCTGATCTCTTTTCAAGGCCTTTTAATTGGCCCTCCATCAATACTGTCATTTGTAGCAGCAAATGTCATGCTTAAGATGTACACTCTGCAATGAAGTTCTTTCTTTCTGTTTATGTTACCTATTTATTACATTTGCTTGCTATCCATCCCACTGCAACATGACTCTGTTGTCTTGTACCTTTACTGATATCTCACTTGCTGATTTTGGCTTCAGGTATTATGTGAAATTACGATGAAAACACATTTGTACACGTCTTGTACATAATTCTATACACATGTTTCAGGCATCTTTTAACTTAACCTTTATCCCTAAAATGGAAAACATTTATTTGACTTTCATCCTAGTGCAATCCAAGGTGATTCTTAGTGGTTTACACTATATGTACATGTGTGCATCTGTGTATGATGTATCTTTTTGCAAGCTCACTATGGTCTTTTTGATCATTTCAAATTTGAAATTTGATAGTTTCAACTGCTTTTCTTGCATCTTTTCCAACTTTTTTTTTTCAAATGCCATGACAAGCACCTTATATCATATTTCAGGAATTTAGTGAGTGTTTGTCATGCCCCTGTCAGAGTCTGAATCTGCAGGGGAAGATGAGTTGGAACAAGAGCCGACAGACTCCATTGGCCTTGAAAGAAACCGGGGAAGGGCAGAGTCAATCCAGGCAGGGCTTTTCTGAAGTAGTAAGGCCTGAAGACAGGGAGGAGCAGTAGAGACAGAGGTCAGGAGATGAGGAAGGACTACCCCCTCCTGATCCAAGAAGATGTAGAGAGTAGTGAAGGTGTGACCAACATAGATTGACCCTGCTATGAGGAAGGAGAGTGGGCTGGCCTCCTTTACAAGGCACATGTGGGGAATGAGATGTAAAGAGGTGCTGGTGTGAGGTGCTGGTGTGAGGGGCATTTCTTGGGAACAAGCGTTGAATATGTGGAGCCTCATGTACAATTGCCAAAGCCTGGAGTTTTCTGTACTCTGTATTGTGGGGCTTGCTTAGTTAACATGGCTTATTTAACTACTGGTCCTGGTTACTGTTGGACTAACCTGGCTTATTGGACTACTGGCCCTGGTTGCTGTGTAGCTAATCTTGCTACTGGACTATTCACAGCCAGAGGCTTCTGAAGGTGCATGTGAGAATGTTGCTCCAGGACTGGTAGTGTCTGTGGGAATGTTTTGGGCGCACAGTGGCTGTGTTGCTTTCATGCCATGCCCCAGGTCATCACAGTGTTAATGTGATGCAGCCCTTAGGATGGAATTAAAGCCACACCACCCTTAATAATTATGAAGTTAACAGCATAGCTGAAAGTGGACATACCATTTCAAAGACCCTCTTTGAAGTTTCAGGATACACGTGGAGTATTTTTCCCCTTTTCTTTGGTTACTGGAGTTCCAATCTAGAAAAGCTCTTGCTGACCATAGTGTCTCAGTGGATAGAAACAAAATTTGATTGTTAATGTGCAGGGCCTTCCTTCCTTCCTTCCTTCCTTCCTTTGCAAATATTTATACATCACCCAATTGAGGTACTTCAGGAGAGGTACAAAATTAAAAATGAAAATATTCATCAGAGTCATGGAACTACAGCATAGTAATCATATGTTGCAAAATATATTTATTAATGGTTATTTATTTAGTTGATTCTTTATAGACCTCTCATCTCCTAAAGAGCTTAAGGCAGTTTGCCTTAGCATGCAATCAAAAACCACCAATTTAAAATCTATTTGGAAGGAGCTACCAAATTCAGGCATCAAAACCTTTCCTTAAAACCAGGCAATTGTGGACATTTCTATTTTGGGGAGACGGAGTGTTCCAAAGACAGGGACAGTTGTTAAAAAGGTCGATTGTGGCACTCCCATGGAACAAACTGAGTCTAGAAGAGATAGTGAGTCCTGTGATCACCCAGGTGCTGAATCGCATAGGACTTCAAAGTTAACATAATCAGTCCTTTTGATTGGACCTGGAAGCAAATCAGTAGCCAATGCAGCAATCACAGCATAGATATTGCGTTATTAAATCTACTGCCTCCAGTTAGCACATATGTCATCATAGTTTGAACTGAAGCTTCCAAGTCATTTTCAGAGAAAGTCCCATTACAGTGTTATTCTCAGTGGTGGGATCAGTTGATTTTACTACTGGTTTGGTGTGTGCACGCTTCAAAACAAAGACTATTAAGCTTACCTGAGGCAGCCTGGGTGCAAAGGCATGGAAAACAGCTATTCTGTGTGATTCAGCTGAACTAGAAAGAAAGAAAAAAAAGAAGGCTATATAGAATAGGAAAGGGCAGGGAGTGGGGAAAGGGCCACTACCGGTTGCGACCAGGCAGAATACCATCACTGGTTATGGTAATCTATTTGTGATATGATGAGTCACTGTTGCCAGCATCTCTTAATAGAAAAATGTCCATCATTGGGTCACCATCCAAGACTGAGCAAAACCTCCTGGCCTTAGCCACTGTCTTTAGCAAGAGCTGTGAATGCAGAAATATTTTCAAATGGCAGACCTACCTCTTTAAGGGTTCAGATCAAAGGTGATGCTGAAATCAAGCCAGATCATTCACCAATTAGCCGTAGTTCTTTGTACAGGGCTTTATTATTTATTTATTTATGCACTTATTTATCTGATTTATATACCACCACCCATTTCATCAAAAAGGATTCTGGGTGGTGCACAATAATCAATTTTTAAACACCTGATCTTACTGTAGTTTCATTTATTCAGATCCTCAGAATTTCCAAACTCCAAGTTTGGTTACTAAAAATATTTTAAAAGGTATAAAATCATTCACCCAAACACTAATTAAATAGCAGAGTTTTTGCTATCTTGTAATTTACCAATGAGGTAAAATGTGAGCAGTGTTTTCCTTAGCATAGGGCTCTTCAGAGAGAAAGACTCTTGTCAGGTCTTGTCTGCTGGCTGTTTTAAATAATATTGACACTTTTCTGTTTATGGCCTGATTTACTCTTCCAGACAACTTTATTGATTAGTTCTATTAGATATTACTCCCTCTCCTCATTCTGTCACGAGCTTTGGGGTGAGTATGCTTCTATACTACGACCATTTCAATCTGAAATCCATTAATCTGGCATAGAATTGGCTCTTGACACAAAATATTTTGAGAAGAATAGCTAATGATAGTGCATCCTAAACTGAGATGCTATTCTAAATGTACGGTTTCAGGTTAATTAAAATTCTTCATCTTTTACACATAGTCTTAGATGTGCAGAATTGTCTCATTCTCACATTTTGCCTTCAGTTCACTGTGGTTTTGCAGTGCCAAAAGCTGCTGTCGAAATTCTTTTGTTGCATTGCTCATTCAGTTTCCTGAACTGGTAGCAAAAAACAAAAATGCAAAATACATCTATCATAGGTTTCTTTTCAAATAAAAATGGAGTAATCCACTAGAATGGTATGAACAGGTAACAGTTTATAAAACCTGTGAACGTGCAATTTAAAATATTTCTTGGCTCAGAAGTTGCACACAATAAAGTATACAGGTGAGGGTACTGCATATAGAAAGAAGCACTGACTTTCTAAAATGTGCATCTTGTAATGATCAATTAGTAGTTGAATTGATGCCCTAGCGGTGATCAGCACAGCTGTACTTTTCCACTTTGAATTCTTGGTAATGTTCTCAAACTAGTTTGCAGGTTGGTTGCACACACTGCCTCTACACAGGTTTCTGTTCTTGAAGGTTTGGAAGAGCTGTTATGCTGTCCTTTGCCAACAGCATTTGCCACCCTTCATTTTGTTATGCCTCAGCAGGTGGCAGCATTTACCTGAACTTGACTGATCTTAGAAGCTAAGAAGGACCGTGCCTGGTTAGCAGTTGGATGGGGGATTGCCTAATAGTTCCAGGGCTTTTGGTAGAGTTGGGAAGTGAAGAGAAACAAAAATTCCAGGAAGAAGTAACTGGCCACTTTGACAAGGCTACTAAGAAACCGAATGAAATAATTTCATCTTGACTTTTACAATTTTTAACGACTGAACAAAGTGAAGAGAGCATCTGGTTTCAGCCTTGCAATTTGAGACTGAATTCTTAGTGTTTAGTGAAAGTTAAGTCACAGGGCCCCAGCCTTTGTAATTTTTGTAATAAGAGGGGAAAGAATGGTTTCTTTAAAAGGTATGGGCAACATTGCATTTGTGGCAAAGGCCCTAGTCTTGTGTCTGATTGTCCATCCATAACAGTGCCATTAGCATACCATGTGCCGTGTCCGTATTTATTCCTCAAACCTATATAGCTACTCATAACTTTGGGTCATTCACAGTTAGAACGAGATAAAATTGGAAAAATGATACAATGATTTAAAACAATAAAAATGTGAAGTTATATTAAAAAAACAAATCAGAAAATGTATACCTGAGGTGAGGCATCCATTCCTAACAGTCCAGCCATTGAACAGGTTCTATCACACTCCTTGGTCTCCAGCGTTTGCCAAAACCATCGGAGCATTGTTAAATTGCTAAATCATGTTCCCCTGCAAGAGATAAACTTTCAAAAAGGATCAAATGTAGGGGATAATATGAAGAAGGAAAAAGGACACTCACGAATGTGGTAGTCAGGATCAGAAAGCCTGGGGAGTTGATCTGAGTGATACATCAGAGGTATTTTTCATTTGCGCGTTAAATTATTATTCCATAGGAAATATAACCTGAAAGTGCATCTGCATTTGAATATACAGAATAACCGTAATGTTTTTCTACTACATGCTGCAGAACAATCTCACATCTTTTTCTAAACACATAAATACTGCGGAATTGATACTCTTTTGCATTTACTGGCTTTTGTTGGAGAATTGCTCCTTGACAGACAAGTCTGCTTGTTCAGTTGTGATTTAATCACAACTGAAGGGGCAGTAGATGTCAGTGTTTCCCATTGTAGTACTATGTTAGAGGGTGGGAAGTTTCAGTTTGGAGTGACTTAAGGGCTTTATTACTCAAAGTCCTTGAAATTACTGGTCTCTCAAGATATCCCAAAGGTGCTTTTTCAAAAGGCAACTGGACTTCCTTTGTTTTTCACTTCTTGTCCAAGAGGCTTTTTCAGACATTTCTACAGGAACTCCAGAAACCAGGATCACTACTCAGGTGACTCTGAGGACACAGATAAACCTCCAAGTGCTTCAACGACCCTCTAAAAGGATGCGAATTACCAGCTAACTGCAAGGAATATAAATCCATCCATTCTCTACTATCCTGTCAGAGCTGAAGCTTTTTGGATGAGAAACTAAATGTCTTCAAAAGAAAAAAACGAAGTCCAGTTGCCTCTTGAAAAAGCACCTTTGGGACAATCATGAACTGGATTGATTGATTGATTGATTTATTGATTGATTTGAATTTATATAGCGCCCCCTCCCAAGA
>JAEANM010001315.1:0-28605 GCA_017656035.1 Myanophis thanlyinensis
CCCCCCCCATGCGAGGGGGATAGCTCCGCCGGCCCCCGCTATTACAGAAGCTGGCGGAGGAATCCTTCTCGCATGGGGTGGGATTTTCAAACCTCCACCAGATTCTGCAATAGCGGCAGCCGGCGGAGGAATCCTCGCATGGAGCTGCTGTCAGAGCCGCGGCAAAGCTCCAAAAGAGCCGCATGCGGCTGTGGGGCCGCGGGTTGCCGACCCCCGGCGTATACAGTAAAATGTTTCTTTGTTTTTCTTTTGCTTTGTTAAAAGTGTCAGGTCCAAGTATTTGTTCCTGTTAATAATTTTACAGAAATATTAAAAGGCAAATATTTTATGATGCTGTGTATTTTCCATTTATATAATATATGTATAATATATAATCTTGAAAATAATCAGTCAAAATGCATTTGTGTTTATATTACAACAAATATACATGTATTTTAATATACTTCTGCATATAGAAACAATTTTTCAAATTAAAATACTTTTTAAAATACGGAATAATAAAAACATAATTATAGTTTCTCTTGTAGTTAATTTGGCAAATTACACAATTAAAAAGTGATGTTTTCATGGTTACAGATAAAGCCCTAAAAGAAATTGTTGAACGCGTTCTTCAAACAAGTTATTTTGACAGTACTCACAACCATCAAAATGGACTTTGTGAAGAAGAAGAGACAGCATCTGCACCTGCTGTTGAAGATTCTGTGACAGAAGCTGGTAACTAAAAGAAATAATTGAGTCTGATTCTAATCATATTAATTGAACATTCCCACTTAGCTTAAGTTATTTCTGAGTTAAAATATGTAATACTCATGACAGATTTCACATTTATTTTCATACAAAGTACATTGGTCACATGTATGTCACACTAGCCAGCCTTTAAAAACTAGGCTAGCAAGGCATCTATTAAATCAAACCACAGAAATCTAGCTGTCAGGAGTTGTCTCTTAAAAAAGAAAAAAAAAGAAATGTGGTGGTGTTAGTTTCTGAATTTATAAGGGTATACGTTTAGTAAAGAAGTCACAAGGAGAAGCCAGAATTTTTAGACTTTTGTTTATTCAAATTTCCACAATCCACAAAATGAGCTGAAATGTTTTGCTTGCCAGTTCCTAGGACACTCAGATGGGGTAGGGAATAGGAGCACATGAGAAGATTAGTGAGTTACATAGTCATGTTCCAGTTATTTAATATTTTCAGAAGAGCACAATATTTTTTAAATGTAGCAGTTCAAGAGAGCTATTAAATAATGAAATATCTCAGATTTTAAGATCTATATTTTTGGATTGAAATAAACAGTGGTTATAATGTTACTTTAAAGCTAGCATATATAGAATAATAATAATAATATTTTTATTATTTTATATTTGATTGTAATTTATTTAATTGGTGGAGCCATCCACAATTACTGAAAATCAGGCATGGAAGTTTAATAATTAAATAATTTAAATATTATTAATATAAAATTCATTTTAATAAAGCTTTATGTAAAGAGTGTATTTTCCTCACAGAGCCAGAACCAACAGAAGAATACACTGAACCAAGTGAAGTTGAATCAACAGAGGTACTCTTTAGTAGAAATACTGTAGTCACCTTTCTAAAATGAATGTTGTTGGTTTATTGTTACATTCTTTCACTTTTATTTTAGTATGTGAACAGACAGTTCATGGCAGAGGCTCAATTCAGCAATAATGAAAAGGAACAAGTAGATGAATGGACAGTTGAAACTGTTGAGGTAAATTGTTCCGTATCTTTTATAAATTTTCAGTAAGTTATCATTCCTTCATAACTTATAACTGTAATTAAAATAGAATAATTAATCTTGAACTAGTTCTCAAAAAAACCTTTGATAGGAATGAATATTTTCTCCAGATATAGGAGCCCTCAGGTTACAACAACTTGTTCAGTGACTATTGAAAGTTGCAATAGTGCTGATCAAGTGATTGCTTAGCAACCAACTCACACTTGGAATAGTTGCCTTCCACTTGCATGATCATAATTTTGGGGCTTCAACAAGCAAAGTCAATGGGGAAATGGCAAGGAAAGTTGCAAGTTGCTTTGGTAAGTTTTTCAACAGTGCAGCCTCCCCCTGTTCTTCTGCAATTGTGTCATTCTAGTCACCTGCACACCCTCATGTGTTCTTGCTGAGATTTTTTTGTCTTGTACAGTGCTTACTGGCTATTTGTGTACTTTTCCTGACCACATGTGCATCCCTTTGCTCTCCACAGGCTTTGGTTATTGGAAGCTGGCAGGAAGTTGCAAGGAGGTGCTTGCTTAATGATGGGGACTGAAAGGACTGCCATGATTAAGTGATATTGTCATGTGACATGTTTTATGACTGCATGCCTAGTGACCAAAATTCCAGTCTTAATTACTGTTTTAACTCAAGGACTACCTTATTAATATTGTATTATTTTATATACTATATTAGTTTATCTAGAAATTCTTACAGATGTAGTTTGAGCCTTTATCAGTATAAAACATAAATGGATGAGAATCGATGAAAACTTCAAAAATTCAGTAGCTGTATATTTGTGCATAAAATATCGATAGTAATAGCAAACACTGAATATTAGTGATAATTTCATCGATATAAAAGACATTTGAGCACTAATATAAAATAAAAACAATTAATATATGGTTAGGATCTCTTTATAAATGCATACCAACTCTATTTTGGAATTCTGTAAACTAAGTTAAAATGTGTATTTTAGTTTTAACATTTAAGGATCCTATCTTTTCCCCTTTATAAAGTTGTATCTATAGGTTGTCCTCAACTTACAACAACAGTTAGGACTGGAATTTTGGGCAGTAAGTGATGCAGTCATTAAGTGAACCATCACATGATGATATGATTATGCCCTGGTCATTAAGTGAATCACATGGTTGTTAAATAAATCACATGGTTGTTAAGGGAATCTGGCTTCCCAAATTGCCAGAAGCTGGCTGGCAATGTCTCAGATTGCTATCATGTGACTGCAAGAGACTGAAACAATTGTAAATATGAGCCAGTTGCCAAGCACCCAAATTGTGATTACATGGCTGCAAGCATGGTACAATGTTTGTAACTTTGAGGACGGATTGCAAGTCATTATTTCCAAGACCATTGCAACTTTGAACTGTTGTTAAATGGATGATCGAGGACTATTTGTATAAAAGCACTTTTCATTATTGTCGTATTATTAAAATCCTAAGCATGCTATAATTTACAGAGATCTACTTTCTTTCTCAGTTTTTAAGTAATCTAATGGCATATAGTGTTAGCTTTGTCCAAATCATCCTTCCCATTTTTGCACTTTTTAAAGCAAATATTGAACCAGATCTTAACTATTTAAAGCTGAAAAACATTTATCTTTATATCCTTTGTCCTGGTGTACAAATATACTATTGTCATAAGGTTGCTAGTAGATAATATTGTCAATTTGCCATTTAATTGTGGACTGTTTGAAATTGTATTGATTATTTTTAATGTAGGTGGTAAATTCACTCCAGCAACCACAGGCTACATCTCCTCCAGTTCCAGATGCCCATACGCTTACAGCTGTAACTCAAGCAGACCCACTTATTAGAAGACAACGGGTGCAGGATCTTATGGCACAAATGCAAGGCCCATATAATTTTATGCAGGTAATTAATAATTTGATTAATATAAGATTACAGTATTTTGAAATATGAGTAGAGTCCAGTTGAAGTGGGGAAAGGTTTTCTTCAATTGAACTGAAACAGAATTTGGCCCTGATTGATTTTCATTGATTTTGTCTGTGGTGAAGCTGTCTTAAATCTAGTCTTAATAATGTAAGAATTTATGTTTCTAGTGAAACTGACTTAATTTTGCCTTAATTATTTAGGACTCTATGCTGGAATTTGAGAACCAAGCACTTGACCCTGCTATTGTTTCAGCTCAGCCTATGAATACACAAACATTGCAGATACCACAGATGGTTTGCCCTTCAGGTCTGTAATATATTTTTGTATGTGAACTATGTAGCAAAATGGCAGCTCAAGTAATTAGGTATTAGGAAACTCAAGTAATTAGGTATTTTTACATTTCACTTCATTTTATATCCCACCTTTCTACATTTGTAGAATGTTCAACTTTACAAGGAAAAAGTGAAGCTTAATAAAAATATTCACATGTTATAATTAATATTTAAAGGTTTGGTTGAAAGGACACCTTTTAAGTGTACTTTTTTAACGTAGAAGGAATGAGACTTAGCACACATTCTAAGAAAATAAATCCTGTTAAAAGATTTCTCGAAGTCAGTCTATTTTTGAAATTGGGGGAATACTCAAAAGAATTTTTCCTACAGGTCTTCATATATGGATGGGTTTATAATGAGAGAAACAGTCCCTTATTTACAACTTTAGAGGTTACAATGACTGCTTATAAGCAATAGAAAATAGTTTTTCTAATACTGAATTACATATTTTAGTTTGTATAATTAGAAACATATCTGATCCATTTTGCACCAGCTGATATTTCTGGATATTTTTAAGGATAGTCCCATGGAGAAATTATAGTAGTCAAGTGCAACATAATAAGGCAGGGGTCGGGAACCTTTTTGACTCAGAGAGCCATGAAAGCAAAATATTTGGAAATTTATTTCAGTAAGAGCCATATAAGCCAGGATTAACATTCAAACTCCCCCCTGCTGCCCGTTTGTTCTTCCCTCACATCCAGTGGTCACGCCTTCTCCCTTCAGCCTCCTCCAAAGCCTGTTTTCCTTCCTTCCTTCCTCCCCCCCCAAGGCTCTGGGAGGGTAATCGGAATTGCTCCCCTCCCCAGCCTCGCTTTACCTAACACCGACCCCTCCCGCCTTATGGAGTCTTCTTTCTTCCATCCCCCACGCGCTAGCACGCCCACCCCCCTGCCCGCCCCGGGTTTTTTAACCAGCCCCCAAACTCTGAAACTTTCCCACGAACAGGCCCACCGTTATTCAGAGTCTCCTCCTCCCTAGCCAGCCAGCCACCCACCCACCCATTACCACCGCGTTGCCCCACTTCTCATCTCCCATGGCCCGCAGTTTCCAGGGGAGCTGGCACCATGCAGAGCCTCCTCTGGTTCTCCTTCTCACACTCACTGCTCTCCTGAACAAGGGCGGAGGTGGCCTGGCCTGGCCTGGCTAGGGGGCACCCCTCACCCCAGGCAGGAGGGGGTGGTGCTGTGACTCTCCCTGGCGAGGGTGAATTCGCTCCCTTCCCATAAACACACACAGGCTCCATTGTCCGTCAGTCAGTCTCCCTCCTCCTCTTCCACATGGTCCCGCCCATCTCCCCTCTACCTCTTCCCCCCCCATTGAATGAAAACGCCTCTCGTCAGTCCCCCACCGTACCCAATCAATGGAACGTCTCCTTCTTACTCACTTTCACTCCTCAACCCATAGGGCCTCTTCACCCAGCAATGGGAATGGTATTGTCTCGTCTCAAAGGAGAACAGGGAAAAAGATCTGCTTCCCCCCCTTTTTCCCCCCGTAATGGTATCAACTGGTTCATCTGGCGAGCCAGATGAAATTCTCAAAAGAGCCACACCTGGCTTGCGAGCCATACGTTCCCGACCCCTGTAATAAAGCATGCTTAAAGAAACATCCACTGTATTAATTTCAGTATTGATCATATTATTATGTTTCTAGTTCATGCTGAATCTAGACTTGCACAAACAACCCAGGTTCCTGTACAATCTGAAGCTACACAGGTAAGAATCCTTGATAATTAATGGCTGAATATTTTTCTAAACTGGGTGTCAAAACTCGATTGCATCACGTGACATACTGCGATGTTTCATGACGATTTTTGCCTTTGCAGGGCAGGGCCTCTGTATGATGCATCTGACTTGTGGGCCGCCAGTTTGACACCCGTTCTAAATGCCACCCCAACTTATTTAGGAATTGTTGAGTTAGGTTCTGCAATACTTTTTTCATTAGCATGTAATTAGAAATGCATGAACTTTTTATAACGTACTTCTAGATTACCAAAACTCAGGCTATCTGTTTTCCTTTGAAAACCCAAGCTTGTATCTTTCACACTATTTTGATACATCATCTGGAAATTATTGAATATTTGCTTTGGAAAGGAAATATAAAAAAAATGATTCCCCATGTAAAAGCCCTGCTCTGGTTATAGGAGAATCCACAAGCAACTAAAAATATTTCTAAAACCCATCATACTCAAAATATAATATAGATAATAATTTAGCATACTACTTAGTTTAGCATTAATTCCATTGGGGAAATTACATAGAAATAAATATGTAAATGCCTGTACAAACACATGGAGAAATCACAGTGAGAAACAGTAGTCTCTTAAAACCAGGGTTATACAAAACATTGGAGGTTCAATTTCAGGTGGTCTGTACTTGGATTTAAAAATGTTTCATCTGGGTACATAGTGAGAGACGTGAGGAAAATGAAAGACTGAGTGGTGTGTAAAAATAGCTAAACAGAGCAGAAGAAAGGTTTGGATTAGGTGCTGGAAAAGATAGATGGGCTGATTTTCTGTAACACGCTTTAAAGCATGGCAGGCCACAATTTTTTTCATGCATGAAACAATATGTTTCATGTACTCAAAATTCTGAAGTAATACTTATCCTTGGAAATTAACTGTTGAAGTTGGCTTTATTATAGTATTCGAATTAGCATGTCATTGTGACTTTTACTTGCCATATTCTTTCCAAATTAGAACCATGCCTGTAAAGTATTTGGGGTGAATTGAATCACAGCCATTAATTAATTTCACCTAAAGTATTTCAAAATACTGTTTTCTTGCCCAGCCATTTCTAGATAGTTGCTCGCAGCCAGTGAGCATTGTCTGTGTAGAATGTATTTTTCTCCATTCATATGTCACCATCAGGTCCATCAGTTTTCATTGAGTCTAAATATGCTAGATTAGTTTAAAAACCAATTAATTACTGTAGTTTTAAAATATTCCTTTCTAGGACCTAAAAGTGGTTTTTGGATTCATTAAATACATTTCCATTAAAATTAATGGTGAATAAGAATTAGGATTAAAGATGGAGCCATGATTAAAACCACAAATGAAAATCAGAATAGAGTAAGCATTTCTTGTAACTAAAAATCTTGGTCATAGAAATATGCAGAATGCAAAAAATTGTAATCTTCAAATGCATGAATTATATTACTTAATTCTCATAATGACAGTTTTAAGAACATACACTATTTGGAAATAAACAGACATTTCATTCTGTTTAAGTAACATTTTTATAATGGATATCAATGGTTTCTTATTTCTAGCACATTTAAACAAAGCTAATGATAATTTTAATTTGTGCCAGTTCTTGTTTCTTTGTGACTCACCATTTGTAATGTAATTGTGTGCATACTGTAGAATGTCACATAGTAGGGAGAGCCAATGTTAATGGTATATTCAGGATGGCTGCTGAATATTGTATTTGGTTTTTAGTTTATTCTTTTAATTAATATCTTCCTCACTTTAGAGGTAGTTTTTTCTGTCCCTTAAAAAATCTTGGAGGAGTATTTTTGAACTGTTGACCAGTTTTTGTATAAGTACTCCTCGATTTATGACCATAATTTGGAGCAGAATTTCACTAAGCAGTCCTTAAGTCATTAATGACCAGACCCAATTTTATACTATTTTTATACCACAATTGTAAAGTGATACAGTTATGCCACTTTGCTGCTTCCTCAATTAATGTTGCTTGTTGGGAAATGGCTGGGAAGGTTGCAAATTATTGTATGATCAAAGGATGCTACAACAGGTCATAAATATGAACTGGTTGCCAAGCAACCTAATTGAAATCATGTGATCAGCAGAGTGGTAATGATTGTAAGTGTGAGTAGCAAGTCGCAAGTTACTTTTTCTGAGGCCGGTATAAGTTTGAATTCATTTTATTTAATTCAATTCAAATTTGAATCCAATGAACAATTGTAAGTTGAAGACTACGTGTAGCACTCATTCCAGTTATTTTTGAGGTTTCATATAATGAATTATCTCCTATTTTACTTTTCATTTTTTATTTATGTCCTAATTTTTGTTCAGTTCAATATTTAAGTTAAAATACAATACAAATAGGAAATAAATAGAGGAAATATAGATTTAAAATCAATGCTGAAATCATTGTATATTAATAATTAAATGAGGTTTGGTATTAGTTTTTGCTTCGGGTTATTTTTCAGGAGTAGTGATAAGCTATATTAGGCGTGTCAAGATTGTAAACAAAATCTGGGAAATGATTGCCATTCCTGAGTGATTCATAAATAGATGCATTAAATATAAATACACAAATGCATTCCATACTAATTTTGTATCCAATGGCACCTGAGAAGTAGAAAACATTCCAGATGGTTGTGTAACAGCTCCTGAACCCTAGTCCTCAAGTTCATGTTTTTCATTAATTTTTACCAATTCTGTTATATCTGGATGTAATTTTATGTGTTCCAAATGATCTAGCCAATTGCTGAGCTTCAGTAATGTCCAAGGACCATGTCCCTAAAGAAGGAGCAGTGGAATTGGGAATCACCAGAATATTAATGGTGCTTTATTCTGCAGCTATGAATAATTTTCTTTGCAGTTTAATACATATATAAGAGCATAGGCAACAACATGGAGCCCTATGTGATACCAATGGTCAGTAATCTAGATGGTATTAGTCAGTAGTCTCACAGTACTGCCTTCTATGAACAGTATAGAAAAATACACTAAGACCACTGCAAGGCTTATTCTCATTAGATTGTTCAGAATGATGCCATGTTGAATAGTTTCAAAGTTTCCCACAACTCAGGACAACTATTTACATTTCCCAATTTTAGTTTCCCAATTGTATTTAGTTTCCAGGTTGTTCATTAGTCTGTTCATCTAATACCTGACCTATTCTATAGAATCTATAAATCTATAGATTAGCTGAGTTATTTTTTTTAAAGTTTTTTATTTTTTAACAACATATCAATGTATGAACAGTGTGGAAACTGGGTGTTGTTCATTTTGACACAAAACAAAATAGTATCGATCACATTCATTACAATTGTTATTCTTTCTTCCAATCATAATGCTCTTATTCCTTACTTATAATCTTTCATTGTTTAGTTATGTAAATTTTCATCATATATTTATGCCAATCCCTATTTTCTAATCTTATGTTCTACTACAAATATAATCTTGATCATATATCTTACTTTTAACCATTTATGAAAATCCAGTAATAATATTAATAGTACACATTTTTATACTGGTACAATTATCCATCCTTTAATTATTCAATTTGTATGCCTTCATTATCTGGTTATCAATATTGCAAACTATTATTTTTGTGCCAATCCCCTTCTCCTGCCTACCATACATGTTAATACAAATTTAATGTTATTAATCACCCTCTTATATTTCCTAAATTACACATTTTTATGTCAATCGTGTATTACAATAGTATATATTAACATACCATAGCTATGATTCTAAAAATAGTATACCGATTGTGTATTATATTGTTCCCCTTCTGTCTAGTCTCCCTCCTTCTTAAGCTTTTACCTACACCACTATTGTGACTGCTGTCTTTGGAAAAGTTTTCTTTCTATCCGTCGTCTTTTACCCTCCTTAATATTCTTGTCCTTTTTTTTTTTTGCTTGACTCCCATATCCCTCCCTTCTATCTGTATTTCTAGCTCCATCACCTTCTAAGTTGCCCACTTTAAACTTTTCTCCCTTCTCTGCCCTTTTCCATTGCTTGATTTTCAAGATGTCTGCTCTTGTCCCTTTCTCTTTCCCAGACAGAACCTCCTGAATCTCCAATCCCTCTTTAACTTCTCACAAAGTACTATTTCCTTGTTTTATTTTATCCTACTTTCCCACTTTTAATAATGTATCTTTTAAGTCTTTTTGTGCCCTTTGTTGGATCACCATCTCCATTTTTTCATCTATTTTTATTTATTTCACCTCTTCCTGGATATCTTGTCTGTTCATCTCTTCTTGTAATATATATTTTCCTTTTTTTTTTTTCAATAGACTCTAATCGATTCTTTAAATCCATGCATTCTGTTTTCCACATTTTCCTTGTCTCACATAATAAACAACACAATCTCCCAATTGTTCATTTCTTGCTGGTGGAACATCTTGTAAATTTTTGTTATATCACTCTTATCCAATGATCCAATATCTATATGTTCAAGTGCTAAGTCCAATCTCCAACAGTTCAATAGACACAAATCTCACACTTTTATATTCCAGTATTAATCTTCTTAGTTCTTCTGTTCCGTCCCAAAAAAAGGATTTTTTTCCCTGGATCTCCTTGATCTATTTTAATAGTACAGTTTAGCGTTGTGATCCTCTAAAATTCAAAGTTTTTTACTTCCACTGTCTTTCATGTGCAATATGCTCCTGTCAACAGATGTCACTTTGAAAACCGGTTTCTGACATCAAACAGTTCTTAAACAGTTCTGTATATTATTTCTTTCGAGTATTCAAACTTTATAAAATCTTCTGAGTCCATAATTCTGGCATTTTAAAAATGCCTGTCCAAAATAATGCCTTTCCAAGTTTGAAAATCTTGTTTTTTGAAATTCTCTTGTTTTTACCTTCTGAGCTATACTAACAACAACAATAATACACATTTTCCTATACTACTAAAGCTTTTAGTCACAAAGTATATTTCTGTGTTATTTTTATGCCATTCCTTTTCTAATGTTTATTATATCTGTCAGTACAAATTGAATGTCATTATTCAATATTAATCATTTCAGTACAAACATATTCAAATTTATCCTCAACATTTCCAATGATATTCATAAATCTAATTACATTGCTTCTCTAAAATATAATTTTTCCTTTTTCTGCATAAAGTTCTTCAGTTCAAAATTGTACCAATCTCTATTATCAAATTCTCTATTCTTCTTTTAGCTTAACATTAAAAATATTCTAATAATTAAAATAATATTTTATTATATAAATTTTATTATATATATAAATATTATATACAAATAATATTACACATTTTCCAGATATTTTCTGTATTGTTTTTATATCATTCGTTTATATTTGTTAAATCTATCAATACAAATTTAAAATAATTATTAAACCTTCCTTGGCTCTAAACATTTTTCACAATTATATATGTTAACCTTACTTTTTCCTACCTTCTCTAAAATAAAGCAAGTGCAAATAAACTGGAAGTTCCGATTAGACGAAGTCTTAATTTGATGATGTCAGAACCGTTTCCCCCTCCAGCACATGAAGAGAATTAAACTTACAATAAATAAAAATAAATAAATATAAGTAGTCCTTGACTTAATAACACAATAGGGACCTGAAAATTAATAATTAAGTAGTTCAATCATTGATGTGTTTAGTGACTGCACACAGTTTGATGAGCTTTCTTGCAAAGATCAATAAATGAATTTCCACGGTTATTAAGTAGGGTATGTGACCACGACTTGTGACTGGCTTCCCAATTGACTTGCTTGTTGGAAATTGGCTGTATATATTGTGAATTGTGATCACATGACAGTGGGACACCATCTGTTGTAAATTCACAATAGTTGCCAAGTGCCCGTGTCACAGTCACATTTCTGTGAGGAGACTACAATGGCCATTAGTCATTTTTTTGCAGCACCATCATTGCTAAATGAATGGTCATAAGTAGGAATTGTCATTAGCAAATTGCTTTGATAAATGGCTACCTGTGTAGATTTAATTATCTTTTAAAATTTGCATAGGGCTTTCCTTCTGCTTTGCAAATCAGTGTAGGCTTACCCAGGCAATGTGCGGATGAAATGAATGCATTCCCACTTTGCTGGGGTAAGGTTTGTCCAGGCAGAAGAACAGCACATTTGGCAGCATTCCTGCCTTGTAAACAAAAGGCTTAAGAAAGTTTTCAGCCCCTCCCATTTACATTGCTTGTGACCCCCTTGGGATTCATGATAAAGAAATTCTGAATTAGGCAGCAGTTAGAAAATTTGTGTAAATAATCTTTGGGGAAAAAACATTTCTTTTACTTTTATAATAGGAACATTTATTTATTACATCACTCATTGTTATTTCATTTGCCCTGGTTCAGACACTTTATACTAAACTTGTGTAAATATCTACCATGTTTCTCCAAAACATGACCCAACCCA
Organism: Myanophis thanlyinensis; assembly: GCA_017656035.1. Taxonomy (NCBI): domain Eukaryota; kingdom Metazoa; phylum Chordata; class Lepidosauria; order Squamata; family Homalopsidae; genus Myanophis; species Myanophis thanlyinensis. The sequence goes on from JAEANM010001315.1 coordinate 12,071, forward strand.
ATAATAAGCCCAACCCTATTTTTTGGGGGGTGGGCCTAATATTACCCCTATCTGGAAAATAAGCCTGGGAAATGAGAGTGGCCAACGAGTGGTGGCAGTACGGAGGTGTGTGTGTGTGTGGTTGCAGAAACTGTCCGGCTGCAGCTCGCTGGCCTTTTGGGCCACTGCAAATACTGCTTTTGCCCTTCTCTTTCTGGGCGCAGCACTTCTGCTTGTTGGACCATTTCCCCGAAACCAGCAGCTTCGCAGTTGTCACTTTGTTTTTTCCCTCTTGGTGAGCCTCCCCAAAAGAGGGAACAAGCAAGCAGCTGGCCATAGAGCTGCCGGCTTCATCTGGAGCTAGCTAGGGAATCAGCCGACTGGCCCAAGCTGCAGCAGCTCGCCATACCTGGGGAAAGTGGTTGCCAGAGGATGCTGCAGACACTGGCAGAACCCCGGGACAGAGCCGAATGCCTGTGCGCCATCTGAGCGGTGGCGAGACTTCTGGGAATATGGTTGTTCAGCTGGGGATATTTAAACCCCTCCCCCCCCAGGTATGGCTGCTTGGCTTTTTCCCTCTTTTGGGGAGGCTTGCCAAGAGGGAAAAAGTAAAGTGACGGCTGCGAAGCTGCCGGCTTTGGGGAATCGGCCCAACAAGCAGAAGTGCTGCCCCTAGAAAGGGAAGGGCAAAAGCGGCATTTGCACTGTCCTTTTCAGCTGCAAAATCAACTCCGTGGCCAGGTAAGGCGCATTGGGCTGTAAAAGAAGCAGCCCAGTGGACAGGCAAGGCGCATAGAGGAAAAATTAAGACACCTCTAAAAAAGAAGCCCTAGCCACGGTTTTTTGGGGGGTTGTGTCAAAAGAAAATAAGACCCAGGCATATTTTTGAAGAAACACAGTATGAACTGAATCTCCTACCCAAATAGATCCTCCAAAGCTTTTGGAGTAGAAAGGATCACTGGAAAAATTGTTACAGCTAGTATAATTACTAGGCTTTCTTAAAAGATTATGAAATAAAAACTATATGGTCATAATCTTTAGTATATCCATCTCTCGAAACAGTGCTGTAATAAAAAAAGAAATGGTATGAAAACCTGCTAATATTAGAATTTGCGGAAATTTTAAACAATTTAAAAACTTTTTGGCCTAGCTAGAAGCTCAGGGAAAATGTCAAAATGCAAGTAGTCCTTGACTTACGACCACAATTGAGCCAACATTTCTGTTGTTAAGTGAGACATTTGTTAAGTTAGTTTTGTCCCATTTTATGATCTTCCACGCCACAGTTGTTAAGTGAATCACTGCAGTTGATAAGTTAATAACCTGGTTTTTGAGAGAATCTGGCTTCCCATTGACTTTGCTTGTCAAGAAATTGTATAATGTGATCACATAGTCGTGGGGATGCTGCAACTGTTGTAACTGAAAAATGGTCATAAATCACTTTTTCAGTGCTGTTGTAACTCTTCAGTCATTAAATGAACTGCTGTAAGTTGAGGAGTACCTGTAGTACTTCATGAACTAGAAGAAATAAAAGGCTTCTAGAGTTTCTAAATATGAATACATATTCAGAAGAATGTTGCTAACAGTGTGTAAAACTAATGAAATTCAATGGAAGGATTTACCGAGAGGCCCTGGCTAGAGTTTCTGTTAAATTTTAAAACTTTGACAGGTCCCCTTGGTTTCTTCCACAAGTGAGGGATATACAGCATCCCAGCCCACGTATCAGCCTTCTCATTCAACAGAACAGCGACCTCAGAAAGAATCAATTGACCAGATTCAGGCAAGTTATGAGACTTCATTATGCTTGGGAGGGAAAAGAGTTTTGCATATACAGATGAGTGCCCTTCTTAAAAAATCTTAGGAACCATTTATTTTACGTATTGGGGTGGGGTGGGGGGAGGTTGATAATATTTTAACTTGAAGGTCTTTTTAAGTTTGTATGTTCTGATCCTGAACATTTTAGAAGCAATTTTTTAAATTTAAATTTGGGTAGACTTCATGTAATCAAAAGGCAATTAGATATAATTGGTATTCGATTGACAGGGAAATGCCTCTGTGTGTTCACTGTCCCTGCACCGGAAACTACTTTCTGTAATCTTTCACATTCAATTTAATTCACAGTATCTTTCTACTCTTAATAAAGAGAGGATACTATGTAAGAGGGATTTTACACTTTCCCCTTTTATTAGGCACCCTTCATCAGCAACAGTCTATTTCATAATTTAAAATGTTACTGATGTCTTGCTTGCTAATGTTAGGTTGAATTTTATTTGTCAGGCTTCAATAACCTTAAGTACAGATCAGACACCAACATCATCGCCACTTCCAGCTGCATCCCAGCCTCAGGTATTTCAGGCTGCCTCTAGCAAACCCTTGCATAGCAGCGGAATCAATGTTAATGCAGCTCCATTCCAGTCCATGCAGACGGTAAGCATTAAATATATTAAAAAATAGATAAGAAAGTTTTGGATATAGCATCATGATAATGGTCAATTTTTCTCTAAATACTATAGTAGTTTATTTTATTTTATTGGTGTCCCACTTTTATTGTTTTATAAATGACTCAAGATGATGAACATATCAACACAGCTTCCTCCTGTTTTCTCTACAACAACAATCCTGTGAAGTGAGTTGGGCTGAGAGAGAGTGACAGCCCACAGTTACCCAGTTGGCTTTCATGGCTAAGGCAGGACAAAAATTCATATCTGGTGCCTTTTGAGCCTGGCTTCTTAACCACTAGATTAAACTGGTCTGTTTTTGAAATGTTTATGGAATATCATTTGTCATTTGAATCTTGAGTTTAAAAATTCAACTGATTTTTACTTACTTTCCATCTAGGTATTTAACATGAATGCACCTGTTCCTCCTGTCAATGAGCCAGAAACTCTAAAGCAACAAAATCAATACCAGACCGGTTACAGCCAGACTTTCTCCAATCAGCCCCATCCAGTAGAACAATCAGAACTTCAGCAAGAACAGCAGCTTCAGACAGGTAAAATTGTGAAAAACTGAATGCTTTACTCTCAAAAATATTTTAAAGAGATGTAGTCTAAATAATTCTTTACTGATAATCGTTGATATAATGCCTTGTGCATATTGTGAAAAAAGCAGTTCTACAATATTTGTATGGTTTTACAAAGGGAGAAATGCTGTGGGATAAATATCAATGGTGATGGTTTTATATACCAAACTGAACAAAACCCATATCTTAGATGGTAAAAGGGACACCCCCCCCCCCAAAAAAAAAAAAAAAACCCTTTAGGAAACTAAATAGGTGAAGTTACAGAGTGAGCTCTTTAAGTCATGTGAAATGTAGGGACTATTCTACATGTTTAGGGAATTCAGACTGCCATGTTGGATTTAATTCTGCAAACAATCTTTCTTTAGATAGGTAAACATTTACTGTCCTACTTGGTGGCTCTTAAGCAGAGTACATTGGTGAGTTAGCTTGATATTATTTGAGTCTTTAGGAAACTGGAGTATACATTCAAACTTCTTGTACTGTCTTGGTTTTTTTCATTTTAGTGGTTGGCACTTACCATGGTTCCCCGGACCAGTCCCATCAAGTGGCAGGTAACCACCAGCAGCCTCCACAACAGAATACTGGGTTCCCACGTAACGGTCAGCCTTATTATAACAGCCGGGGAGTGTCTCGTGGTGGATCACGCGGCACTCGAGGCTTAATGAATGGATACAGGGGACCAGCCAATGGGTTTAGAGGTAAAAACTTAAAAACCTTTTAAGATTAATTCTGAATGTTTTTCAGAAATGCAAAATATCAACAAGTTTAAACATTAGAATAGCATGCTTTAATTTTTTAATAACAAATAAGTGCAGCATTACATAAACTTCGTAGTAGTTGCTCTAGTATAGTATTAGTGAATAAAGAACAAAGTAGATCACACAAGGGCAAAGTATGATAAGGAACTAATTATAAGTGTTTTGATAAAAGTTAGTATAATGTATATAAAAATGAAACTGATTTTCCATCTGTAACTTGCTAAATGGCTGCATCTTTTTCAGGGCTTATTACTTCCTTGGCTTACAAAAGCAAGTCTTTCACTTATGCAAACTATGACTCTTGGTGGTATTCTTTATTTTGGTGCCTGAATTTATTAATAATTATAAATAATTTATAATAAATCTTGCATATAATGGGAAATCTTGAAGACACTGAATGGTGCACAGGAGCCCAGGTGCAGTTTAAACACTTATCCGGTAATTTTATATTAAAAGGTTAAGTATGGTATAGATGGAAGAATATTTTATTTTCAATCTAATACTGAATTGTGAAGTTCTAGTGTATTCCGTTTATAAAGAAAATTTCCATGATCATATTTATAAAATTTACAAGCAGGAATCAACATACTAATTCCTCCTTCCCTGTGGTACTTTTTCAAAATGCTCAGTAAGATGCTTTGTGCTCAGAATGCTATTTCTGATGCTGTATATCATAAATATATTCATGTATATTTCATAAGATAATCCTAGTAATGATTTTATTCTGATTTTTAGGAGGATATGATGGCTACCGTCCTTCATTTTCCAACACTCCAAATAGTGGTTACACCCAGGCACAGTTTAATGCTCCACGAGACTATCCCAACTACCAACGAGTAAGTGTACTCAACTAAAAATGATCTTTTGAATGTAGACTGTATAGGATAGTGGTGGCGAATCTTTTACTTACCAAGTGCCGAAAAGTATGTGCTTTGCGTGTGCCATCTGCACTTGCGTGCGGTTTCTCCACGTGCACTGCACATGCAACTGTACGATCTGCACATGCATGCAACTTTTGCACGTGCTATGCACACACACTGTGCACAGGCACTCAAGCACACATAAGCAATCACATGTGCATGCTCAGGAGAGCTCCAAAGACCAGCTGGATTTCCTGCTGCAATCGCGTGCATGCATAGTGCCCGAAGACCAGCTGGGTCTCTGCAATCACACATGCATGCATGTGCAGTCGTATTTGCATGCTCAGCTGGAGTTAAGTTGGCCGACAGCTTGTGTGCCCAGCAAGATGGCTCTGAATGCCACCTGTGGCACCCGTGCCATAGGTTTGCCATCACGGGTATAGAAGATAAAATATGTTTTTATAACTGCTTGTGAAGATATATTGGATCTAAAATTAATTCAATAAAAATTAATTTCAGATCACATCTTAATTTAAGTTGAAAGTACTCTGGGATTCATTTCATCCCTGAGCCACAGATATTCTCCTTTATTCTTACCCTGCTTTATTAGATTATATATGTACATTATTTCCTGTAAAAAGGCTTTCATAGCTAACTGCTTATCCACAAAACAAAATAATCCAAAATAAGTGAATTCTTGGTTGACTTTCTAAATACATCGAAATATCAGTTTGTAAATATGTATTTTAACCTCCCTCATACCCAATTGCTTGACAAATGAGTACATAGAATGTTAATGGCAATTACCAAATAGAGAAAAGAGTCTTGAAATGAAATTCAATAGTTAAAGCCTTTCTAAGTCTGAAATTTTTTGTTGTTTCATTTTTGCTATTGCTTAAACAATTCCTTCTAAAACACTGGAATTTTGTATTTACTTTTTCACTATTGACTGGTGTTTTTATTTCAGGATGGATATCAACAGAATTTCAAACGTGGCTCTGGACAAAGTGGCCCTCGGGGAGCCCCTCGAGGTAATGTTAAATAATTGAATTATGATTTGAATATTTATAGAGATTCTGGAGTTGTATATGTTCAGATACTTCAATTCAAGTTTCTTTAATAGTTGCAGTTTATAATTATGGTTATTAATTTATTTTTTCCCTTTCATGCTATTATTGTTCAGAATTGTTGTTTCATTGTTGCAATTAGTGTGGAAATTAATAAATATTTTGTTGGGCTGGGAGCTGACATTCTGGAAAAAAAATTTTTTAATCCTCTCTCTGGGCAATAATTTGCATTTTGTTGCTGAACTACACAGAACCATAAACATAGTATAGTATTTTATCATTCCATTCAAATATCTGAAAAAATGTTTAGAGTAGGATTGTGTCTATGAAGTAAGGAACTTGTAGGAAAAATTTAAGGTTTGGGTATGAATCGTGCATTATTTCTATACATTCAGGACATTGCTTCTGTACATCTGAAGTCTGTTTCTTTGTTGAGAAGGCAGATAGTGGGTAATATTTTCAAGCGTTAAATAAACTTAATTTTATGTAGAAATAAATGTTCAAGTCTCAGTCCCGAATAAATTACTATTTTTATTTTCTAGGTCGTGGAGGGCCCCCAAGACCGAACAGGGGAATGCCTCAAATGAATGCTCAGCAAGTGAATTAATCTAATACTCAAGATTACTTTTAAAACGCCAAAAACACTGGCCAGTGTACTATATACATGTTACCAGAAGAGTTATCTCTGTTTTCCTTTATAGGAAGTTCATAGTAAAGGGATTATTTTCATTGCCCATAAAGACAAGACTACAGTTGTCAGCTTTATATTACCCGGATATGGAAAGAAATGCCGTTTGTGCTGCATGTTCTGTCCTAAGCGTCACCTTGAGCCTTGCACATGAGATCCAGACCCTTGCTTTGATTTAAAACAAAAATGGCAGTTTCAGAGTAAAGAAAATGTCTATAGTTAATTGAACAGGTAGAAATAATCCAACTGACTTTGTTGATGTCAAATAGTTCTGCAGCAAATTTGGATAAAAATCTGTAAACCCATAAACGTTTTTACTCAGTTGATATATTTAAACTTTTACATTGAAAAGATGGAGGAAGTGAAGTGTGGCTTAACAGACCAACAACTACATTTCAGCTTTTTCTGTTTCATTGAAGCACCTGAATATTTACATGCATAATAAAGAGCCCTGACTAGATATTAAACTGGTGAACAGCTTAGGCACACCCTTAGCTACAGCACTTTTTTTATTAGTCTGACTTGCTGTGGTAAAGGGATGCATTAATTGTTTTGTGTATCTGTTAATTGTGTAAACCCAAAATTAAGCTTTGATTGGCACTTTAAAATTTTGTGTAAGAAATAGAAGATATAATCTGGACAGCCACTTGTGTTTTCAAATGTGAAGTGTTAAAAAGAGATCTCTCCTGAACACATTTCCTGGATAGCAATGCCGTTTGTAAGGATTGGTATTCCTTATCATTCCTTATGATTTGCACATTGTCTGTCAATAATACTTAAACTTGCTGTATTACCACCTTAATAACTGATGCTGGTACTGATGGAAATTAATGGGTATGCATACTACATGTCACATGTCTTTCCCCCCACTGCAGCTTAAAGAATTTGAGAAATCTCAAATCCCTGCTGGTGCCCTTTAAATTGCTCTTCTTTGAAAAGCACCAGTAAATGTTTTGATCCATTTCCCCTTTTAAGGGAAATTACAGCCAGCAGTTACAGATCCAAGCGAGATAAATAAACATGTTTATATTAAAAAAAACCTGTATTCCTTAACATATCTTCAATGACTGATGAAAACTCCGCAAGCACATTCTTTGAAGAGTTTTTTTTCATTCTCAACACTTAAAAGATGATTCCCAATGCAGAAGTTTGTAAGATATTTATTCTGTAAGGACATGCATTGTTACAATCATCAGACTCAATGTTGTCAATTTATCTTATATGGGGGTTGTAAAAGTTTTGAACAAGCAGTAAGAATTGCATGCATGATACTTAATGCATCTTTTGAAACCTCTTACACAAGAATTCATGAATTAGTTTAAAGTATAGTTACAAGAATCTGCTTCTATGGACAGACCCAACCTGTATAAAAGTAATACTATTAATTAATCACATTGGAATTATAGAGTTACTGCTTTTTTTTTAGGTTAGCAATTACTGTTCTTTTTGTTTAGTTGACAACTTTTCTTGATTCTATATATGGTAACAAAAAGTAGACTTAAGTTATGATAATTATGTTAATTCTTTGAAAATATTCTATATTATTAGTATTGTAGGTACCGTTAATGAAAAAGATCTTAATAGAAAATAACTTTAAATACAGTATCAGAAGCTAAAGATAAATTGGAAACCAAGCAAGCAGATTATGTATTCTATGTAATGCATTTTTTTTTAAAATCAAGATTACCCAATGTGATTTAAACAAGCTGCTATGCGTACAAATTTGTAAATAACTTTCTTGTTTACATAAAATAAGCAACTGTTTCTAGCTTTAGATTGGGAAAAGAAGCTTACAACAAAATTTTACTCCTGGAATATTGCTTTTAAGGCAGATTTAAAGGCACAAATGTCCTTCCTTAAACGAAAACAAATGTATTTAGAATCACAGGAACTTTTAATGGCACAGAATTTGGTGTCAGAATCAAGTAATTTGTAAACAAAATTGAAGTGACTTTTTAAAGGACTAGTTTATCTGTTGACTTTCATGACAAGCTAGCAACATTGAATATAATGTTTGAATTTAAACAAACCAAACTATAATTTTTAGAAAACTGGTTTTAATTCCCTAAATATTAGAAGATACATTGTGTTCTGATTAACTTAGTACAGTCCATCAGTTTTGAGCATGCGTACTGCTTGGTTCTGTTCTCAGTCTAGCTGTAATGTAACTTTATATTCCTCAGTTATTAGATGACAGATTGAAACATAGAATAGTCATTCCACTGTTACAGCTTGGAGAGAATCCAAATATTAAAGAAAACTGCCCTGTTCTGGTGGAAAAGCTAAGGTCAAGCCATTTATGGGCAGTGAAAAGATTTGCCAGGGATAGACTTCATGAGCTTCATGTCCTGTTTTCATTGGTGACAAAGAAGCCTTATTTTGTGTCTTCATGTATCCAGGAATTTGCAGAGTTTCATCTTGGCTTGTAGCAATACAAATTATTTTTATTTTATTTTATTTTTTGGCCTTTTATTCATGGAGAATGCCTACATTAGTCCCTGCAGCTTTCTTGGTAAGGTTTTTCAGAAGTGGTTTGTCATTGCTTCCTTCTTAGGGCTGTGGAAAGGTAACTGGCCCAAGGGCACCCAGTTGGCTATGTGCCTAAAGCAGCACAAAACTCACCTCCCAGTTCTTAACCTGATGTCTTAACCACTACACCAAACTGGCTCTCAAAATCTTTATTACAAGAAGGCAAATAGTGCAGTTTCTGGTCTTATGCTGTATAGCAACGGGATTATGGAAGGAGGGTTATGTTTGTAAGTGTGTGACTAATGTGTATTGCTCATTCACCTACCTGTCATTGCTTGTCTCTCCTATAAGGAGGTGAGGTAGTGGTGAGGGGAAAAAAGTAGCAAGAAAAGAATTGCCTCTTCATATTGTTAATCTTTTCTTTGATTTTCCTACCGGTAGTGCCACCGTCACCATCTTCCTCATCTCTTATCATCTACCAATTTCCCCCCATTTTCATTGGGTGTCTTGATGCTGCCAATTATAATTTACATGTTATAAAACTGGTGTAGGGGAAAAAAAAACCCTTAATGTATGTTTTGAATGTAGCTAAGCTGCTTCACAGCTTTCTCCAACCTAGTCTCTAGTGGAAATGAAGGATGTTGCTTCAAATCCATTTTGGCTGACCATTTGGAAACGTCATTGGGCCAAGTTCTAATTTCCTCCTACACTAATGGTAAGATTCATATAAATTAGAAGTTTTCTGTTTGTACAAAATTTCACAAGAGATCAGCAGAAGCTAAATTCATGGATAAGTCAAGTCTCATCTAGTAATGCATGTAACTTTAACAACCACATGGCAATCAGTGGAGGAAAACCTATCACAACATAATTTTTTAATCGGGTAACCAAGTGTTTTTGTATTAATTTTTCACTACTTTATATAATCATTCAAATTTCTGTGTTCAGTATTATCAGTCTTATTATCCTTTTAGTCTTTTTCATAAGTAAGCCAAACAGCACATTTTGAAATTGTGTGCTTTTACTGTATCTGATCAGTGTTAAATCAAGCATACCATTATAGACATTGAAGCTAATGTATTATTTTGAATGTTGGGTTGTTTGAAAATTTTTTAAAACGTGTTAAATCTTCAACATATACATCAAATACGAATAGAACAAATTTGGCTTGATGTGAAATTACATTAAATATATGAGTTTTTTCACTTCAAATTGTAAAATGTTCGAGTTGATGCCCAATGGGTTGAATCTGAGTGCATTTTAAAAATACTGCTGATACTGATTGTTCTACTAAAGTATTAATAGTGGCAAATAGCCTTCAGCTAACTGACAGCTGATTTTTTATAAAACTGTTCCTGATAATTGTTGGTTTGCATTTGGTTTTTTCCCTATAATTTATAGTTATACTTAAATATAACTATTTTCCTTATTTTAAACATTGCTTTTGCAGTTTTCACATAACATACCTGATTTAGAACTGTTAAACTCTTGTATTAATTACATTTAAAATACGAAAGCCTGTTTAATTATGTGAGAATGTGTTCAAAACCAAATTCATAATACAGACCTATGCAAATATTGTGAGTTTTAATACTTACAAATTTAAAATTGGTGATTGAGGTAGATATTTCTGTCCAAAACTGGAATTAGTGCCTATACAGTTCTAATCTTTTGATTGCAGATCTAACTGAAAAACAAATGCCTTTATTCATTCCAGTGAAATATGACATTTTTTCTGTCCTTTATGGCAAAATGTGATTCCCCCCCCTCCCCCAAGTTTGAGTAACATTAAGATAGTTCTGTTTTATTTTTATGTGGACATCACTAGTACTGGTAATTTTACATCAGGATGTTGTCCAAATACTTTCTGCTTAGCCTGTATAATTTATCGTCCAAGGTAACAATGAATTGTGGCTGGCTTTAATTATGGTGTATAAAATCAAACATGCAGATTTCTACCTGCTTAACATAGTTAAATTGGGTTGCAATTGTGTGTACATTTTAACTGCAGAAATCTGGACTGTGAGTATGCTTTTAAATAACAAATATAAAATGGGTACCTTTTAAAAATGGGATGCTGAGATAGACTTGCACAATGCGAAGATTTTAAACTGCATCTGAAAAGGAATGGTTTTAACTATAACTGTTTTAAGGGATTTTTATCAAGCAATAGCCACTGTCTTGAATATTACAAAATGCAGTTAATGCAGTGAACTCAGAAGATTGAAGGACATTTACACTGAGGGCCCACAATAATTTTGCAAGTGAAAGAGGTTGATACAGGGTGTGGATTAACTGCTTCTACAGTTTTGGATCAGCATCAGATTTTCTCCAGATGGCTTAAAAGTAGATACACATTTTTTATTCTTTCAGGGTATTTCTATCTGAAGAGAGAAGCCATGTTGTCTCCCTGAGAGAAGTGGTCAATTTACACCTTACACGAGGAAGATGCTTTGGATTCACTGTGTTCAAATATGTTAACACTTATAGCAATGCCTTAATACCCAGAGTAAAATTTACTCTCATACTAAGATAATCTGACTATTGAAAAATCAGGCCATTATTGATAAATTTTGGCAAAATACTGGAAACTCAATATGATTTGCTTGCTCATTTATGGATTGATCTCTCTGCCTCCTCAAATCTGAGAATCTTATCCACCTATCACGTATTACAGACTTGTAATGTTGATAATTACTGTGTTAATGTGTTTTGATGTTATTTGTTGGCCTTGAAATGACAGATGACTGACATAATAAACAGTTGCTGTAAAAGCAGCAGCATCAACTAACAATGCCAGCTCCATCACTTAACTCTTTCAGTGCACAATGCAAACATGTAGCATTCAGATCGTGTATTTATTTTTGATTGTCTTACAGATATGATGATAAATTTTACCAGACATCTCATTTCTCATTGTGGGCAATCTTAAGTGGATAAAAATATTTCAAATGCAACCAGCATGGATTTTTTAATCCACGTCAAAATGATATATGCTAAGAAAACTTAATATAAAATAAAATTTTGTTGATTGTTCACAGTTCAAAGTCTATAGAGCAACTAATGTATTTGATTGGTAGTTTTTTCAAGTACATTTCTACCTACTGTGCTGATGTGTGTCTCCATGAAAAGCCAAAGAAGGTATTGCAGACCTCCATGCTGGGATAAGGTATACTGAGGTATTTGGGTGTATAGACACATTTTGATTTAGAGAAAAAAATCTGGGTTCTCCTGATCAAATGCTAATCCAGTTAAAAACATATTCTACAATAACTTGTTTTAGGGTGTTGATTCTTTGTTATTCAATACAGTGGCAAATTAATAGCCTTGGAAATCTAGTTAAAAAGGATCCCAGATTAAGTACCGGAGCTGGTAGTTTATCACCCCTTGCACCCTTAAATGCTATCCTTGCACTAATTTTCACTAATACAAAAATTTCAGTATCCTTAGAACTTGAAGGACTATTGCCTATCAAGTTATCAAAACAGGTCTTGTAAAAACTATGGGAGACATAGCCTATTACAAAATATTGCTTGCTTTTTCCTGTTACTCTGTCTGCTTGTTGGTTCAAACAATTGCTGCTGTTTACCTTTGTTCATTTTCTGGCAGGTGGCTACAAACAGTATTCCAAATAGGATCTAATCAGGGCAGGTAGAATAGAATATTTGCTTCCTGTTATATGGATTCAATACTCCCATTAATGCAAATAGCATTTACTTTTATCAGCTGCATACACTGCAGCTTCATGTTTTAATTTGACAAGCACGTTCAAGTTCATGTTGTGTATTACTGCTAAACAAGGCATCCATTCATCCTGTACTTGAGGCTTCCACTTGTCCGGCATGGAAGCTTCATCTGTTCATTTCAGTTGCAGAATGTTATATTTCTCAATTTTTTTAAAAAAATGATGAAATTAAAAAAGCACCCCGAAAATACAGAGAAAGCTAAAAGAAAGAAATCTATGTAACTGCAAACAATTTAGTCCTTAAGCTTATAACTAAATCTAGACTTGTCATTTTTTAGAAAAAAAGACTGCAAAAATATCCTGAACCTAGCCCTTATAATCAAGATACTATGTCCTCCCCACACCCCGGCTCCTGTTACATAGCATCTTTTCCAGGTTTGATCGAACCAAAATACCCTGATATAATAGATTTTGTTTTAGGAAAACAATATCACATTAAGATATTTATATTATTTCTTCCCAAAGTTGTATAGATTTATATAAAAAATTTATATAGAATCCAAGCAAGGTGGACAAGATCAGATATGAAAATTATGCAGGTATCTTGGAAGCTCCTAGAGCACAGATATGAAATTTGTGGTGTCCTGTGACATTTCAATTATTCCCATTTGCGGACCTAGGGTGGATGTGGCTTGTGCGTGATGCATGTGGCCTGTGGGCTAACAGTTTCAGAGCCCTAGATAGAGCATCCTGACTGTTTAGTTAACATATTTCCAGTGTATACAGTGGAACCTCCAGTCACAATTCGTCGTGACTGGAGGTTCCACTGTATACACAACCTCCAGTCGTAATTCGTTCCAGAACTTCAGTCGGCATCCGATTTGGTTGTGACCGGAAGCAAGACTGACTGCAAATGTGTGTACAAAAAAAAAAAAAAAAATCTGGAAGGGAAAACCGTCCATGTTGTGTTTGATCGCCACCTGAGTATAAGTTGGTGACCAGATGCAGACAGTTTGCAAAAGTTTTGGTCGGCCCTGATTTGGTCATGGTCGGAAGTGTTTGTGACCACAGGTTCCACTGTATACTGCCAAGTGAATATTATAGTTAAGTTTATCAAACTTCTATACTGTCCACCGCACTTGCATGACTCTTAAGTTATAAAGAAAGGAAATGTAGAAATATTAAATTGATCTTCCTCCAGCAATATAGGTTCATTATCCTGTTATCCAATTTCAATTCCAATCTCAATTGGAAGACCATTAAATTGCAAATTCATCTGGACCAGGGATCTTGGTTTCCTTGGTTGCAGTGTCTCTTGTGATTTCTTGTAATGCCAGTGGTTGTGTCAATTTATTATCTTTATGAGAAATTTCTTCTATTTCAGTATTGCCCATGGCTTCTCTATTACATTTCATCTTGCCACCTGTAGCCCATTGCTGAAGGCTAAATTCTCTTTAAAAAATCAACTACAGGCTTTGTCATTTACAAACATCCCTCAAATGTTTTCGAATGGCATAGAAGCATAACAAAATAACTGAGTTGGAAAGAACCTTGGAAGTTCTTTGGAAGTTCAACCCCTTGTTCAGGCAGGGAGCACTATATCATTTTAGACAAATGGTTGTCCAATCTCTTCTTAAAAACTTCCAGTGTTGGAGCACTCACAACTGGAGTAAAGTTATTCCATGGATTAATTGTTCTAACAGGAAATTTCTTGGTTCTAGCTTGGTTCTCTTGATTAGTTTCCATCCATTGCTTGTCTTGCCTTCAGGTGCTTGGGAGAATAGGTTGATCCCCCTCTTCTCTGTAGCAACTCTTTAGATCTCAATTAAAATAACTCGGGAAGTGGCTGAAACATGCGTGCGCTATATATTTAGAGGGAATCCTCATGCTCCACTCATACTGCGCACGATGTAGGGCAAAAAGTTGCTTTAAGCAAATGAAATCCCCGCACGAGAGACCCGCCGCAACCTGAAACGTGTGTCTCTGGCAAAGAAGCCTCGCTTAAGACTTCCAATAGTCGAGCTCTCGGGATGCATCTTGAAATAAGCGACGCGAGGTCGGAGCGGTTCGGCCTTTGAGTGACAACCACGAAGAACCTGCCAAAGGGAAGCGAGGGTTTATTACCGTTAGCATCAATAGGGCTTGTCCCAAAGGTGCTTCTTCCCGGGAAGCAACTGGACTTTCTTTTCTCTTTTGAAGACGTTTCGCTTCTCATCCAAGAAAACGAAACGTCTTCCCAAGAAAAAACCAAAATCCAGTTGCCTCCTGAAAAAAGCACCTTTGGGACAACCATGACCTGCTGGATGATTGAGAATCTCTACAGACATCAACAAGGCTGTTCAGATTTCCCTAAATCGTAAATTCACAATTTAGCCCATCACCGCCCAGCAGGCGGCAGTTGAACGAAGCTCCTCCCTTTCCGGCGCCTAAGTATCTGGCGGAAGGCAGAGTCCGGGCGGAAAAGCTTTCCCCAGGCGCGGAAAAACCCTCGTTTTGTTTTCCGCAGCCCGGATCCAAAGGCAGACGAAGCTCTGATTTGGTCCCGTCGCCCTCTTGCTCTCCCACCGCCAGGTTTCGCCCGCAACTAGCCCTTCCTGTTTTATCTCTTGACCGGGCCGTCCTGCAGGATCCTTCCCAGTGTGTTGCACCAGTCTCACATGGTTTTGCACGTGGGAAGCTGCACGGAGAGTTTCTATAGCCGACCGGATTCCCTTCGCTTCGTGGTCTGGAGTGAGAAAGGGAGAATTGGGAACGGTGAGAAAACGGGTATTGGGTTTGCAGCTCTATCTGGAGAGTATTCAAATTAGTTGAGAGACAGATTACTGTATTTTTCCCACTCCTGGGGAATATATATGCAGGTTTATTCGGGTCTTTTCCCGTGTAAGTTTGAGAGTCTCTTCGCAACGTTTCGGCGAGATCCCACTCGCCATCTTCAGGCGGGTGCCTTCTGCTTCATTCCAGAGGAAGAAGTGTGTAGTCTTAGTGTATACTGTATAGTCTTCTTTAGCCAACAGTTAAAACATCTCTGTTCGAAAATAAGATCGATTATTTTCACTACGGATGATTTCTACGTTGCTTTGCGTAGTGACATATGTAAGCTTTGCTTTGAAGATCTTCCACCTTAGGTTTAAGGTTAGAACTGCTAGACTAGAGTAAGTTTTAAGCAGCATTTTTTTTTACCGTATTTCACCCCACTATTTAGTACTGATTTTTTCTCCCCGAGTCCTATCCAGTGAGTAATTCTGGTGTTCTCCGGATTTGCTGAGCTGCACAGCTAGGAATTTGGATTACTAGGAATTGCAACCCATCTATTTACAATGCAGTTTGATTGGGAAAGGTTGGCATATAGGATTGTAGTCATAGACATATGACAGTCTGAATTTATGACACATAACTTGGATGTTTAATGTTTGCGGTTTATTACAGTCTGATTTCTAATTGTAGTCATTCATTACATGAATGATTGAATCTAATGAGTTTCATGTATGTATGTATGTATGTATGTCCCATTAAAATCAAGGGGATTTTGTTTTAAGGAAAGCTATATACAACAATGGCACAACATCAAAAATTGGCATATTAAAAATTGGATGGATACTTACCTGTAAATAAATACCATGTAACAGGTTAAATATGTTTAATGCAGTATAATATCAATAGACCAATTTTTAATTCCCTTTGGGAATAAACATTACAGAAAATGTAGAAAAAACCAGAAAAGTACATTAACATTAGATAAGAGAAAAGGGGAAATACAGCTAAAATTAGTTTACATGCAACGATAAATACAGGTAATTCTTGCTCCTTTACAGAATGATAGGCCAGCCTGGTATCCTGTACTATAATTTTTAATAATTCTTTCTATATTAATTGTCAAATTTTGCTTTTGCTTTCTGCCAGAGTAATTTACAGTTGTGTTCAAAAATATGCAATCCCCACTGAAATTGAGTGTTTTGGCCAGTTTGACATTGATTTTGATCATTCAGTCATCTTGCTTACAATTAAATCAA
>JAEANM010001316.1:0-28594 GCA_017656035.1 Myanophis thanlyinensis
TGAAAAAGAGTGAACACCGGACATTGCCGGCCCTGCTGTCGGAGCCGCGGCAAAGCTTCAAAAGAGCCGCATGCGGCCGCGGGTTGCGGACCCCCGGACTATTCACTTATTCCTATCAATTTGTATGTAGTCTTGCTTAGGTTGGAGTTTCTCATTTTGTAGATTGTTTCAGAATGGCTAGATTGCCTGTAGATCCTTTAGTTTTTCTTCCAGTAATTCATTTAGTCTGCATTTGTCACATGTAATTTAGGTACTTCATTGTTTTAAGGATTAAACATTTTAAAATTTACAAAATGTTCAAGAAATGCATAAGATATTTTTCAGAAATAAATAAAATTCTAATTTAAAATTCTTAAAAAGTTGTTAAAAATTTCAAAACTTAATGTTCAGTTATTTTTTTAAAAATAAAATTTCTGGAAATTCTTCCAAAATTAAAAACTTTATAAACATTTTAAAAATTCCCAAAATTTTAGAAGAATTTTTTTCTTATTCTTATTAAAGATTTTAAATGTATAGTGTTTAAATGTATATATAAATGCAAATGTATAAAAATGATAAATTAATTTGAATTCATATTAAAAGTGGAAAAGAAGAAAAAATATTGTTTATATTGAAAAGTTGAAATGGTGCAGATGTTATAATGCAAAGGAAAAGATAATAAATGCTGAGTTGGTTATCTCTTGACAAATCACACCAACTCAGCATTTATTGTCGCTTTCTTTGCTTTATAACATCTGCACTCAGCTTTTCAATATAAATTGAATATGTTTTCTTCTTTTCCACCATTAATATAGAAAATAAAGAAGCTACAGTATGAGAAAGACACCTTGCTGCATAATGCACCAGACTTGAGAATTTTCTGTAAGAAAGACAAAAAAGTTTGGATAGTGAACGTGGTAGTACTTGGAGACAGCAAAATAGAAGAGAAGAAACTGGAGAAGATAACAAAATACAAAGACCTGCAAATAGAAATAGAATGACTGTGGCATAAGAAAGAAAAAGTAGGACCAATAGTCATAGGCGCTTTTGGTGCAGTCCCTCCCCACACTGGAGTATTGCCAAGATGACTGCATGGATCTTTGTTCTATTCCAAGTTTAGAATAAAATATGCCTAAATTATATTGCTCAGAACTTGAAAACATATATTTATAAAGTGTCTCTAGTGTTGATACACTTTAGAACACTTGGCACAATTTTTAAAAACTACTTTTAAGCCTGCAAGTTCTCGTTTGTGCCCATTTCTTCAAAGAAACTTAAAATAATTTTTCAACCGCCCCTTGTTTAATGTCTTTCTGGGCATTAGGTTTTAGACCAGAAGATCCATCTGATAACTGTTTCTTCATGCACATTGATTGTTCTTATTAACTACATTGCAAAGTCCATTGATAACCGATGATTTGGACATCTTGGTAACTTATGCTGTGTTTAAAAGTTTCTCAATAGATGGCAAAAAAGGAGATGGTAAAGTATTTTCATACAGTATATAACAAAATTCTGTCTCTGCTTTTGAATTCTAGGTCTCCTTTTTACATATGGAGTGACGGGGAGTGGAAAAACACATACTATGACAGGATCTTCTGGTGAGGGAGGTCTGCTTCCTCGCTGCTTGGACATGCTATTCAACAGCATAGGGCCTTTCCAGGCCAAGCGCTACGTGAGTAAATTCCAAGTCTTGGGAATTGGCAGGTTAGCACAAATAACAACGGGGGCCTAAAAATTGACAGCCATAAGACTTTGATGAAAAAGAGAAGGGAAATTGGGAAAGAGAAGAAGGAAAAAGCAGGTGGAGATGAGAAATCCTCCCTATTTCCATAAACAGTTTGCTGAAAATAGGTTGTTCTGAAGGTAATAACTGATTGCACCTGATGCATTTTGAACTTGTTAAAATTGTGGGAGGGAGGGAGGGAGGCCTCTCAGTTGCAAGTAAGTTCAGCCTCCTTTTCAACAGATCTCAAGCAATTCTGGCCAGGATCAGGAGCTTCACTGCTTTCATTACTGTCACATAACGAGTTAAATAACACTTTCTGGGGATCTCTTGGCAAGGAATCCCTTATTTTTCCTGTGGCCCTTAACCTCCAGGTTTTCAAACTTGATGATAAGAATGGAGTTGAGGTACAATGTGACGTGGATGCTTTACTTGAACGCCAGAAAAGAGAAGCACTTCCAGTTCCCAAGACACCAGTGGGCAAGTAAGTGGCTCTGACTGACTGGGATAATTTAGGAATGTTATGGATGCTTCATTGAAGGAATAAATGCACATGACTCTCATCTTGGCAGGCGACAAATAGACCCTGAAATTGCTGACATGATCAACGTGCAAGACAATTGTAAAATGGAAGAAGTTGATGAAGACAGTGTCTACAGTGTATTTGTATCTTACATTGAAATCTATAACAACTACATTTATGATCTTTTGGATGAATCCCCGCTTGATCCCACAAAACCAAAGTGAGTAGTTTTTCTTCAATCAGGAACTACACTAACAATCCAGTTATAGTAAATACAAATAAAATTGTGGTTCAGTGATTTAGATTCAAGGAAAGATAATGTACATAGTAGATTATAGATCCAGAGGTTGATGGCTTGGGGAAAATAGGTTCTGTCTGGTTCTAAGCCTATCTAACACAGCAGTAGCATCAAACTATTTTCAGCTCTAAATTTAGAGAGATGTAGCTTTCCCATGTTCATAGCCTTTGAAAATATGTTTTAACAGTCTGCTTTATCAAAAGGCATTGCTAAGTATGACTTTTTTTAAGGCTGTTGTTTCTCCTGTTGATACTCTGGTTTAGCCTAGTATAGTTGCTGCCAAAATCCTTTAGTAGGAATATTTTCTGAGACTTAGTAGCTGTCACAATAACAGGGAAATGCTCTTCAGCTGAATAGTAACAAGGAAAGTCACTGGGGGGAATTATTTTCTTTGTTAGGTGGAACAACTGTGGCACTCCACTGCGGAATGCTGATTTCACGTATGTGGACGTTACCCTCCATACCTTTGTAGTAATTGATGGTTACTTTCTATCTTGTAAAGCTTGTAATGTGACTTGCTCTTTATTGCTAGTAGTTTGCATGGATGAGAATATGCTTGTATCCCTCTGGGTAACCTGGACGGTCTGTGTTTCCCTCTGTCCTCTTTGCTTGCCTGGATAAGCTAATGGTAGCTGTCAATTAATCTCAGCAGAAACTAGAATGCATCTTTCTAACTCAACATTGTCTTAAGTAGCTGTCTAATATTGATAACTGATATAATTGGAATATCCCTGTTGCAGGTTTCCTCAATCCAAAATTCTCCGTGAGGATCAAAATCACAACATGTATGTTGCAGGTTGCACTGAGGTAGAAGTTAAATCTACAGAAGAAGCCTTTGAAGTTTTTTGGAGAGGTAAGAAATGGAATTATTTCCTGAAAATGTCACTTTAAGCACTCCGTGTTAAATCATTTGGCTTGAAGAGAGAGTGCTACTGAGTAAAAGAGCCATGAGGGGGGAAAGGAAACGTGTTTTGTTCAACATCTTGTTTCTGTGTTAGCCAACCAGATAATCAGCTATCCCCTGAAAAGCACAACCCCCCCACCCACCCCCAGTAGGGCTGCCTGGGCACTGTATTGAAGGCCCCTTGCTGCAGAGACACGAACTAAAAGTCATGCTGAACTGTCCCGTTGATTTGTTTTTTCCTTTAAGTTTCGCTAGAGGGTGTGATGTGGTGTGTGAAAGGTGCAGCATGGGAAGGTGCATGAAAGTGTGGCACAGGTTGGGGTGCATATAGTGTGGCATGGGTCAGGGAGGGCATGCAGGATTGCATGAGTGGCCAGGACCCGTGGTGAGAGGTTGGGGAGGTTGTGTAGATAGGAGAGCCTTACCCAAATAACTTCTCCATTGCCTTGTGTGACAGCCTGGACAGCTTCAGCACAGCCTGATTCAGCACCGGCAGCTGATTGGTGCTTGGAACTGCCTCCCGGAATACTGGCATAGCTGTTCCAGGATGGGGGATCACTGCAGCCAATCGCTGCCTCCATGCACCCCATTTTTGGCCCCAAAAATGGGCCAGTGAGTGGGCGAGGCTTCAGCAATATTCTCTATATAAGAGATACACACAGACATTTTCACCCACTTTTTTGGGGAGGGGGAGGAAGTGCGTCATACACCAGAAAATACAATAAGTTTCAGGTGGGGGGAGGAAGATGTTACAAAGATCATGAAAACAGCCCAAATGTTTTTGCCTTTTCTGATAGGAAAGGTGTTCTGATCTTCTGTTGTGGGGTTATTTTTTCTTAATTCATTCCAGGTTCACAATATTCTTTGAGAGACGACAGCTAAAATTCTGCCCTGACTGCATTATGATGGTTTTGAACTCTACTTCATCTAAATATTTTTCCCCTTTTAACAGGCCAAAAGAAGAGGCGCATTGCACACACCCAACTGAATCGAGAATCTAGTCGTTCGCACAGTGTATTTCTAATCAAGCTGGCTCAGGCTCCTCTCAATGCAGATGGAGATAATGTTCTGCAGGTAAAATTAAAGTTGGCTAGTAAACAGATAATTTCTTTCTTTAGTCAACTTTTCAAAACTTGATAATTGTTAGACCAGTAGCACAAGTCATGATAAGTGTCCTGATAAGCCAATCCTGGCTGTAGCATATGCTTTCCTTAAAAAGCCCAGAAAGAATTAGCTTGATTCTCAGCTTTATGTATGTATATGTAATTTCCTGATTGAAACGTCTCTTCTCTTGCAGGAGAAAGAGTTAATATCCTTGAGCCAGTTATCACTGGTTGACCTAGCAGGGAGTGAGAGAACAAACAGAACCAAAGCTGAAGGAAACAGACTCCGTGAAGCTGGTGGGTGCTTTGATACCAGTGAATGAGGGTTTGTGTCTTCTTTCGGGCAAGGATTTCTGTTTTGGATTCAAATGTTTTAGATGTTTGCATTCCCTGTAATGCAGCCATTTCAAGGCAGATCAAATCCTCAAGGAACATTTTTTAATTGGAAATATCATCTTGTCACAATTGGTGGAAAACCAGTTCTAAATCTTCCTGGGTTTTCCACAGCTTAAAAGAGAAAGTTGCCTGCTTTCTCAAAATAATAAATCACATTGCCCAATCTGGATACTAGTTGGTTCCCTGGTTACCTTTTCTCCTCTCCCTCCCTCCCTCCCCCCCCCCCTCCGCCCAGCAACCAGCTGTGGGAACGTCCCTGACCCATTAGAAAGCTATTCTGTTCTTGTTTATTCTTGTCTATGGATTCCCATGCACTATATATTACTGCCCCCCTTCAGCCTCCAGCTGTGTCAGCCTGAGACTAGGGGGGGGGGGGAAGAGGAGGAGTCCAATCGGTTTCAGGCCTGACATTAGATTCAAATGGATTCAGTCAAGGATTTTTGTTTTGGATTCAAATTGATTCAAGCAAGCAAAAGATACTCTTAAATTGCCCTTCCCAGCAGAAAGAAACAGGGCTGACTGACGTGAGGGAAGCCACAAAATGACCACAGAGGTCAAGGGCCCACCAGAAATATGGAAGTTTCTTTAAAAGATTCTTCTCTATCTAGAAGGTTTTTCTGGCTCTTGGTTCTGTATGTTTTTTCTATGTTATACAAGAGCTATAATAGATTATATCTATCACTTTCTTATTGTAAGTGATAGATAAATCTTGGAGGAGAATTAATATGGAATTCCTTTAGTTTTGAAAAACTATTTAGATGGAAAATATTATTTTAACTTTAATCGCAAAGGATTTCAAACGTTCTCAGTCCCTGCTGTTACTAGGCAAAAGTAAAATAGTATATTTATCTATACATTATGGTACTTTCCAAGCCTCCTTTCCAGATGGACATGCATTGGGAAAATAGATAGGGTTATTTGGGTACAGTTTTTCTTGTTCCTTTTTAGTCATATTTAACTTGCTAACAGTTTTCTGGGCAACTGTATAGAAATGGTTTGGCACAGTCTTCCAGAATTTGTTGTACTTCCTAATTTAGTCTAGAATCTTGGGATTTCCTCATAGTCCAGTGCTGAATCTAACAAGATTGGCCTGGTGTGCACCTATTGTAAACCTTATAAATTAATAATAATTTACCTAAGGCTTTTGACTGCTATCCAAAGTTTAGTTAAAATAGTCCTTATATTGGAATTGGAAATTTCTCTTTGCAAGGATATTGAAAATGCAAAGTGGCCGTTTCCTTTTCATAGGAGAAGGGATTTCATGTCCTTTAAAAAACAGGAAATTAAAAAAATTCTTACAAGGGCAAACTGTTTCATGAGTGCCATCATATCAGATGGTGGTCAGACAAGTGCCATTCACTCTTCCAGGTAATATCAATCAATCACTGATGACGTTACGAACCTGTATAGAAGCTTTGCGAGAGAACCAGACATATGGAACCAGTAAGGTGTGTGTGTGTTCTATTTTTATAGAATTAGTTTTTTCCTCCTTTCCTCACTTTCCCAGTTTCTAAACTCTGAGGATGTTTTGTTCTGTTTAATTCTTCAGATGGTCCCTTACCGAGACTCCAAATTGACTCATCTTTTCAAGAATTATTTTGATGGTGAGGGTAAAGTGCGCATGATTGTCTGTGTGAACCCAAAGGCAGAAGACTATGATGAGAGTTTGGTAATTTAAGTTTGTTGTTTAACTTCAGTTGCTTGAATTTATAAAAACTGGTAGCACACTATATATATATACCTTGCTACTGAGTTAGCTATCCTTTATAGAAACTTTTTAAAATGCTGGATTCTTCCTATTTCAGGATAAATGTGCTGTTTATCAAATTTATATGGTCGCTCATCTCACTCAAAGTGATTCTCGATGGCAGACAATAAAATCAAAATTAAAAATATTCAAAGAAATCAGTTTAAACGTGGATAAAAATAGAGCAGAATCACTAGGGGAGATACTATGTATGATAGTGTACCTTGGTACTCGGCTGCTTCAAAACATGTTGAATTTGGTTCTTGACACATTTTGATATGAAAATGTCCCAATACTTGACTTTTGTTTAGTACTCAACGCACTGCTATAGGAAGAGGGGAATGGCTATGGGGAATGGTTAGGAAATCGGCCATACTGGGAAGATTGCTGCAAAAGGAGGGGGATGGCCACAGAGGATGGACTGGATGTTGGCCATGCAGGGAAGGTCGCTGACATAAGAAAAGGGACAGAGAGATAGACAGACAGTTCTTTCGTTGAAACAAAGGGTTACATGTTAAGTCTTGTGGTTTGTTTGGGACTTGTCCTCTTCACTACCCATCGCGCCTCCCAGGACGAATTAATGCCAAGTACCAAGGTATAGCCAGCACAGACTCCCTTTCCCCAGGAGATCCCCAGGCTTATGGAAAATGCAAGTTTTGAGGAATGTTTAAAAGAAAACAACCAAGCTCAGAGAGCACCAAGGAATCCACAGTTCAAACCTGAGCTATAAATATACTCATCCATTCTTCTAATACTCTTTTTTTTTTTAAATATTGATAGCAAGTCATGAGATTTGCAGAAATCACCCAAGAAGTGGAGGTCGCACGACCTGCTGACAAACCTCTGTGTGGACTAACTCCTGGTCGGCGCTTTAAGAACCAGGCTTTCAGAGAGGAGCTCTCCCGACAGCTGGAAATCCGAGGTGGACCAGTTGATGGAGGTAAATCTTTAGGTTAGTTAGACCACCTGAGATTAAACAACAATAGAAATTTCTCCTTCTGGCAATTGCCTTAGTAATTGTTCTTCCACCTTTACTAACCATGCTCTGATCTTTGTGGATTGCCCTCAACTAAGTGGCCTGCTTTGTTTGTCCAGACAGAGGCCCCTTGATCAGAGAGTTGCTCCTGCAGAGCTTCCCTCCAGTGCCTTCCTGTGAACTTCTGGACATCAATGATGACCAGACCCTGCCTCGGCTGATTGAAGTGCTTGAAAAGCGGCACCACATTCGGCAGAAGCTGTCAGAAGAGTTTGCCAAAAACGGTAAGTACTTGGCACCAACTTGTCTTGTCCTGGCTTTAAGTGAATAAAGTGTAAAGTTCCTCATGGGAGGAATCAACTGATTACTTACTGAAATCAACAAATATACAGTAGTCTGAAAAATAATTAGAAAAGGTGATAAGTCTTTCAAAAAAAGCTCTTAGAATCTTCTGTGTTTGTCCAAGACCCTGTACCTGAAATTTCCCTGTTATACCAGTTGTAGATTGGAGGCCTTTGCATACTTTAGGATTGTGCATCAGTTATGCCCATTCTTGGATTGGACACTTTGCTCACAGTCACTGATGCCCTCATGACCTCTCATCCGAATTACTGCAGTGCACTCTACATGGGCCTGCTTCAACTAATGCAAAGGGAACTGTATAGGTATTGAACGATGTCAGATATTCGACACGTATAACATCACTGCTATGTGAGCTACATTGGCTACCAGATGCAACTCAAGGTGCTGGTTGCTTCTTTTAAAGCCCTTTAAGGCTTGGGCCAGATTACCCAAGAAGACGGTCCGTCTTCTCCCATGCTTTTCTGCCCATCAACTCCGTCTGTCAGGTTGGGCATGCTACGGTTCTGTCTACCAAGGAATGTAGCTGATAGGTATTAGGTCGTGTGCCTTCTCTGCTGCAGCCCCCGTCCTCTGGAACATTTTTCCTTTCAGGAATCAGGACAGTTGCAATCCTGTTGGCCTTTCATGATGCCATGGAGACCTGGTTATGTACCCAGTCTGATGGCCCAAGTATGTTAAGGATCCATTTCATAGTTATACCGTGTTTCTCCAAAAAGACGCCCCATCTTGAAAAGAAGCCCTATCACGTTTTGAGCACATGCAATGAAATTAAACCCCATGTACAAAATTAGCCCTAATTAAAACCCCACCCACCCTGGGGTGCAAGGGGTGGGGCAAGGCACGCAAGTAAAAAAATAAGATAGGGTTGAGATGAGGGGTTGGAGGTGCCCTACTTACCAGGCTTTGCACACCCCAACACCTGCCTTGCCTTTTTCTGTGGCCACTTCTGCAGGCGCTTGCCACCACTCGCATGCATCGCCCCGGCCTCCATTTCGCCTTCAGATGCTTTCTGGAAAGTCTCTCTGCAGCCCATAATAGAGCTTCAGGGCGATATGTGCTGCTGGCGGCAAGCAGCCGCAGAAGAAGAAGATGCGCGCATCGCCTTGGTCTCCATTTTGCATCCAGATAACCTTCCTGAAAGCACTCTGCAGCTCTGTTCTCGGCTGCAGAGAGAGGTTTTCCTCCCATTCACCAAAAAGCCTCCATTCTGAATCCTGAAAGTTTGGAATAGAGGCTTTTTGGCTCGTGGGGAGGGAAATTGGGAGGAGGATTTTGCTTCCTGTCATCCTTCCCTCAGTCTGTGCTGAGCTTGAGGAATGAATGACAGGCAGCAAAATCCCCCTCCCCATTTTCCTCCCATGAGCCAAAAAGCCTCCATTCCAAAGCTGGGATCTCTTTGCCCAGGGCTCTAACCATCTATAGTAGGGGAGGTTTTTGTGCAAAAGGTCTTCCTTGCTGCCCTGGGCCATGTGGGTTGGGACAAAAATAAACACTCAAAAAAACATTACGGTACGTATTTCAGGCAGCTGGGGGGCGCATCACTTGCCTACACACATTTTATGCGCTAAAGCAGCAGCCCTGTGGCCAGGCTTGCCAGAGTGGATGACGGCAGGCTTTTTCAGGTGAATGGCCAGGTGAGGCGCATGGGGTGGAAATCATGACACCCCTAAAAAAGAAGCCCTAGCCCTGTGATGGCAAACCTATGGCACGCGTGACACAGGTGGTACACAGAGCCCCCTCTGCGGGCACGCGTCACACCCAGCTGCTCCTGCATTTTGCTCACTTAATTGCCTGGACCATGTGTTCCAGGCAAAGTTGCTCCCAGACCCAGACCTTCTGTCTCCGATCACCCAGACCACGTGCTCCAGGCCAGACCTTCCCTCACCAAGCAGAAAGAGACCCAAGAGAAAAGGTTGTTGGGCGAGGGGTGGGCTCACTGAAAGCAACGGGAGGAGGAAAACCTTTAAAAGGAGACCCGAGTTGCTGCTGTGCTTTTCCTGCTTGATGCGTCCCCCTGGATGGCTTTCAAAGAGCCAGGAGGACGCGCATGCGCAAGAGAAAAGGTTTTTGGGCTTGCCAAAGTGCAATGGAAGGAGGAGAGCTTCTGGTTCTGGCTTCTGTTACAGAGCCAGGAGGGCGTGCCAGGAGGGCGTGCACAAGTGGGATACAAGTGGAATAATCTTCCCAAGCAAGCAGCTGAGCTTGCCAAAGGCGCATGCCCATCCCGGCTATCAGGCTCAGAGGAAGCAGAAGAGCCCTCACCAAAAATGTTTTCCTGCCATTAGCTGCGTTTTGGCAAGCCCATCCCTCGCCCAAAAACCTTTTCCACGCGTGAAAACTCTGTTATTGTGCCTTTTTTTTTCAGAGAAAAGTCGTTAATCATGTATGAGTTGTTTTTTCTAAATTAAAACATTGTTTAGGTTAAATTTCTGTATTGGCACTTCACAATAAATAACTAGGTTATGGGTTGCCATATGGGCACTCTGTCTCTAAAAGGTTCGCCATCATTGTCCTAGCCGGTTTTCCGGGGGTCAAAAGAAAATAAGACCTGGCTGTGTTTTAGGAAAAACATGGTAGTAATCTGGCAATAGTTTTACTCATACCATATATATTTATTTTATATTGTTTTAATGTTTCCATAATAAACAGAATTACTTGTTTAGATAGGCAACTATAAAAATCAAATATCTTTTTTCGTTCTAGTTCTGTGCGTAAAGAACATGTTGCAAGAACTTGATGCCAGCATTGTATCCAAGGAGAACTTTGCACAAGTGAAAATAGCTGAAAGAGAAAAAATTATAACAGGACAGAAAACTGAGATTGAGCGACTAGAGAAAAAAACAAAAACTCTGGAATATAAGGTTTCTATTTACTGTTTGATGATTAAGTATAGCACTTATTATTTCTGCTCAGAAGTAAAATCTTGGATTGCTGAAGTAGTTCTCCATTTGTTGATGACTGTAATTTTTTGACAAAAGGCAGACCTAAGAAGTTAGCAAGCTTTTAAGATAGTGGGCGACACCATGCATTCTGTGCAATACCACAAGTGTTAACAAATTCTGAACAGTAAAAGGGATACCCCGATTTACCCAACAGATTTGAAAACATATTTTTTGCAAGCAGTGGTTAACTACTTCTGCTAATTACTTTTATGGTATCAGTTGCAACGTAGGAACTTGCTTTGCCAAAAAAACAGAAAAGTCATGCTAAATTTTGTGGAAGTGAGTTTTCAGAATAGCAGTAGTACTTAGTAGTACTTATATACCACTTTAGAATGCTTTACAGCCCTCCTTAAACAGTTTACAGTATCATCGTATTGCCCCCAACAATCTGGGGCCTCATTTTACCAACCTCAGAAGGATAGAAGGCTGAGTCAACCTTGAGCTATTGAGAATCAAACTGCTGGCAGCCAGCAGTCCCAGAAGTAGCCTGCAGTACTGCATTCTAACCATATTGCAATCTCTCACATCAGATTGACATCCTGGAGAAAACAACAACAATTTATGAAGAAGAGAAGCGCAACCTGCAGCAGGAACTAGAAAGCAAGAGTCAAAAGCTGCAGCGTCAAGTTTCAGACAAGCGTCGATTAGAAGCTCGTTTACAGGGCATGGTGACAGAGACGACGATGAAATGGGAAAAGGAGTGTGTGAGTATGGCTGGTTTACTGCACCATGGGGCTGGGAAGGAGCTCAGCCATTTCCATTTCATAGTAGAAGACATAGCTATAATGCTAACTCTGGAAAGTCTGGCTTACTTGACTGCTGGATAGGCAGCTAAACACTATAAGGTATGTCTCTATGTGCTTAATTTTTCCCACACAAGAGTGGGGACATTAAAGTGTAAATGCATAGATGTACAATGCTGCTTTGGGCTGTTTGTTAAGCATTTCTGGGAATGTATCTTATTCTCATTCTTGCTTAGGATGCAACTTGATCTTCCAGACTCCATTAGAGGAGGTTGAGGCTTTGTGTGGGCATCTCCTCTTTCTTTCCTGGTGATGTTTTTTTGTATTTTATGGATATAATTTATTCATGCAAGATTTAGGAAAACAATTGGCAGCAATAATTTTAAACATTAAAAAAAGCCTAATGGAAACACAGTAAATGTTGAAATTGCATTAAAAGTTCAGAATAACAGAGTTGGAAGGGACTTTGGAGGTCTTCTAGTCCAACCCCCTGCTCAAGTACAAGACCCTATACTATTCCAGACAACTGCCTGTCAAATCTCTTCTTAAAAAGCCTCCGGTGATGGAGCACCCACCACTTCTGAAGGGAAGCCATTCCTCTGGTTGATTGTCCTCACGGTCAGGAAGTTTCTTCTTAATTCCACGTTGCTTCTCTCCTTGATTAGTTTCCATCCATTGCTTCTTGTCTTCCCTTCTAGTGCTTTGAAAAATAGATTGACCCTTTTTCTTTGTGGGAAACCCCCCCCCCCCTAATTTTGGGACACTGCTGCTACCATGTTCCCCCCCCTCCCAAAATAAGACCTAACCAGAAAATAAACCCTAATGTGTCCTTTTGATCAAAAATTAATATAGGACCCGGTCTTATTTTTGGGGAAACGTGGTATGTCACCCCTCGTCTTTATTTTCACTAGATTAGACATACCCAATTCCTGCAACCATTCATCATATGCTAATCCCCTTCGTTGTCTTTTCTGCACTCTTTTGAGAGCCTTGACGTCTCTTTTATAATATAGTGACTAAAACTGGATGCAGTTATTCTAAGTGTAGTCTTACTAAGGCTTTATAAAATGGTACTAATACTTCACATGATCTTGATTCCATCCCTGTGTTAATACAGCCTAGGATTGTTGGCATTTTTTACTACAGTCATACAATTTTGGCTCGTATTTAAGTGATTGTCCATTTGGATTCCAAGTTGCCTCTCACAGTTATTGTTATTGAGCCAGGTTTTACCTAATTTGTGCCTGTACATTTTATTTTTCTTGCCTAAGTATAAAACATTACTTTTCTCTACACTGAATTTCATTTTGTTAGATAGGACCCAGTGTTTAAGTTTGTCAAGGTCCATCTTCAGGGGTGTTGACTTTTCCTGTCAGATTAGGGTCATCTGTAAATTATGTCCACTGCATTGTGCTGGTCTGCTAATTTATTCACTTTGACAAAGAATTAAATAATATTTGTTTGGCATGATCTGTTTTGGACAAACCTGTGTTGGCTTCTGGTCAGATCTTTGCTTGCGTCTAGTGTTCATAGATCTGTTGCTTGATTATCTTTTCCAGGATCTTCTCTGGTATAAAGGTCAGGCTGATTGGTCTGTAGTTTTCTGGATTTGTTTTTTTCTCCCCTTTTTTGAAGATGGGAATCACATCAGTTCTTTTCCAGTACCCCAAGATCTATGAAAGAGATGGTTCAATGGTTCCAAGTTCACATCTGCCAGCTCCTTTCAGAACTCTGGGAAGTAATTTAATTTGAAGTCCTCTAGAGCAGACAGGTGTTCTCTTACCATTTTCTTGCTTATTTTAATTAGTATTCCTAGTCTGTCTTTTACAATTACATTTTGGTAGTTGGACTAATTTTTGTTTTTGTGTGAAAACAGATGCAAAGAATGAATTAATCAGCTCTGCTTTCTCTCTACTGCTCCTCACTTCCTTGCCTTTGTCTCTCATTAGTGAACCAATTGTTTCCTTGACTTGTTTTATATATTGAAAGCAACTTTGTAAATTATTTTATCATTTGTTGCAAGTCTTGCTTCATTCTGAGGTTTAGCTTTTCAGAAGCAGAGAACTGTGAACTACCCCACGCTTGTAGCCCCAAGATGAAATAGAGTTCCTGCTGTTTCCTGTGGCTGGAACATAATAATTTTAGAATGCCAGGTTGATACAGTAATAACTTTGAGTTCTAATCTGCCTTAGAGAGGAAATCAAATTGGATGAATTTTAGCCAGTCTCTTAATCCTAGGGAAGGACAAATCACCACTGAAACTTTGCAAAGTAAAATGAAGGGACTTTTCTAAGTATTTGCCAGGAGTCAAGACTGACTCAAAGGCATTAAAAAAAGTCATTTACTACAAGTAGTTGCCATTCGGATGTTGACCATAGCCTCTGTCTTTTGTCATGGTGGTAAGACCATGAATTAGGCATTCAATAATGTCTGAAGAGGGAGATATTGCCGGTCTTATTTTAAGGTAATGATGATGACGATGATGATGCCAGCATTACTGAACCATCGACTGTAATTCCTTGAAATACAAATATGTGGCCACAGCTGGAATTAGTAGGTGTCAACCAATGCCTTAATTTTCTGACAACTGGCATTTGGTGTTCTTACACCATGTAACTAAAGTTACTTTGAAAGAAAATTTTGTCCATTAAAATTACTGGCTTTACTTTTTTCCTGTTGTTTGGTAGAGTTAACATTTTTCAAAATATTTCAGCAGGCATCTATTTCACTTTAGAGACATGTCCTTGCAATCAAAAACTCACCAATCAATATTGCACTGGTTAGTGTACCATGTGTAATGGTGGCTTTTCTTTACTCTACCATGCAGGAGCGGCGTGTGGCAGCCAAGCAACTGGAGATGCAGAATAAACTTTGGGTGAAAGATGAG
This sequence comes from Myanophis thanlyinensis, assembly GCA_017656035.1. NCBI lineage: Eukaryota > Metazoa > Chordata > Lepidosauria > Squamata > Homalopsidae > Myanophis > Myanophis thanlyinensis. The sequence goes on from JAEANM010001316.1 coordinate 14,588, forward strand.
AAATTAAAGCAGCTAAAAGCCATTGTCACGGAGCCTAAGAGTAACAAACCCGAGAGGCCTTCCCGGGAAAAGGATCGGGAGAAACCTCTACAAAGATCATTGTCACCTCCTCCGATACCTGTAAGCCTCTTTTGAGAACGAAAGTGCACCTGTCTCTGCACACATTCATCACTGGGGCAAGTGAATCTGAGAAGTCAAATTACTGGGCTGGGAGACTATAGTTCAGCCAGGAGAATTCTCTGTCAGCCACCTCCTTGAATTAGCTTTGAATCTTTCTATTTGTGCATGTTTTGTCTTTCTAACTCTGCTCAGTATAGAACAGAAGGAGATGGGGCTGAATTCTGTGATGGTTTTGTGGTAGCATTCTTTTCTTTCTGCCTTATTCACTAACTGCACCTTTCTTCAGTTTTCCAGTAACTGTATCACTCACCTGCCTAACAACTATGCTCCTCCTGCCAGAAGCCAGCCAAAGCTGCATAGGCGTTCAAATTCTTGTAGCAGCATTTCCGTGGCTTCCTGCATCTCGGAGTGGGAGCAAAGAACACCTACTCAGCACAGCAAGCCTCCCGACAAGGGTGACAGTGGTCTCCCTAGAGCCAGGAGTAGACTACAAGAGCCAGAACAAGCCAGGCCCTGGGTTATGTCAGACAGAAGGCGGGGCATGTGCTGGACAGGACTTCTGGCAGCTTCCAACACTAGAGGGCCCCTAGAGCTAGAAGAGGACTTGTGCTGCAGGGTTAGTGTTATGTCGCAGCTGTGGTTGCCCCTGAGTGAATGGCTGGTAATGGTGGGCACTGCCATTGCTGAGAAACACAAGCACACAACAAGAGGATGGCTGTCATTGGTAGGGTAGATTCGCACTTCCTTTTAGAAGACAAGGGCTAATCTGAAGTCGCCTCTTGCTGCCCAGCCCAGCTTTGTATCTGGTGATGGAGAACATCAAGACTGAATGGCCGTCTGGTGAGGTTCTGTCCCCTCTTGCCATATTGTGATGTCTTCACGTTACTTGACAATGTGTTTACGTACTTGTTTATACGGCAAGTCTTTAATTTTGGGTAACTAGTTTGAATTAAACTAAGTAGAAATTAGCTTTTCAAATAAATCTCAAAAATACTCACTTACTTCGGAACTTCAAAGACATTCCGATATCTTGCAGCAATGCCCTTAATAGTAAAGGCTGCAGATCTTTAGTTAAAAATAGTAAAGGCCGCTCAGGCCTGAAGGGGTTTACTACTTTGCAGCTTGGAAACAGCTTACTGTTTCATTGTTCATAATCATCATAGGTAGAAAGTGCACTGTTTTGTACTTGATGTATGTGTGCATACATAGCATGACCTTTGACTGACATCTGGGCCGTGCCCTGCTGTTCTGCATTGCTGGGAGGTGCAGAGGGCACAGAAGCAGAAGCTTTGGAGTCTGGCCTCAGAATGTGATATGCTTTGCTCTGTTGGTGCTTTCCGTTTCTTTGATTTTTGCCTGCTGAAGCCTGGAAGGATCTGAAACTTCTGAGCCAGATTTATTGGTGGAGGGCTTCACCTAATCTGCAGTTATCACTGTGTGCTTGTTTTTCCTCTTCCTGTAATACAAATTACATTGAAAGTGTATCTAGGATCTCAATAGCTGGGTTGGGTTAGGGTTATCTTCCTCAACTATCCCGGGAAGATGCACTTCCCAGGGATAAGCTTAGGAAACTTGCCTACTAATTTTATAAAATTCCTTTGGTGATCTCCTAGAATGCTCCTCCTGTTCGTCTTCGTCACCGACGGTCTCGCTCAGCAGGAGAGAGATGGGTGGATCATAAACCTCCTTCCAATATCCAGACTGAGACAGTCATGCAGCCACAAGTCCCCCATGCCATCATGGTGACCGCTGCAAATGAGAAGGCACTGGCAAAGTGTGACAAATACATGCTGACCCATCAGGAGCTGGCCTCAGATGGGGAGATTGAGACAAAACTAATCAAGGTAAACTGTTAGGCTGTCCTGAGAGCATTCTGTGTTGTGCATCAAGTTTCTGCATAGGTCCTCCAAGAAAATGAGCTCATTGACTGCAAAGTACATGTTTCTTTATTCTGCTACATAATTCTCTGCAACCGGGGCTGTTGGGTGGAAGTGTTAAACTGGAGCAAGACTGAGTATAATTTGTTACTCAGGGCTGTAAGCAAGTAGTGGTACAAACCCAGTGGGGCTTTTGACTGACTGTGGGCTTTATTCCTGTAAAATGGGTGTCATTTAGTGGTTTGTACTTCTGGGAGATCAGAAAGAAACCTTTTCTTCTAGCTTTACTTGAAAATAGTCAATTGTGCCAATAAAAATTCTCTGTTCAGAGATTTTCTTAAAGAGATTTTATTTTCAAAAGGGTGATGTTTTCAAGACCAGAGGAGGTGGACAGGCTGTTCAGTTCACTGAAATAGAGACCTTGAAACAAGAGTCACCAACAGGGTGAGTCTCATTCAGCTCAAACGGTTTTACCCTTTCATGTCGTAGTTTAGTGGGAGTGGAAACGGATGTGATTCCTGGGTGTTAGTGGAGATGATGATGATGATGTGCAATCTGGATTCAGAGAAGGCCAGGAACTCCTGTGTGTGTATTCTGCTCCTGGATAAAATTGTAAAAATGCTGAGTAAGCAAATGAAATTACAAATTGGAAATACCCCAGGTTAATATAAAATAAAGGCAGCCTTGATTGATGGCAGCCTTTCCTCTCCCCTTAGTCTGTCTTTGGGTACTTTCAGGCAGGCGCTTGAGCAACCTCAGAATTTTCAACCCTGCCTTTGAACTGTTTCAAACCTTAACAAAAAAATTTCCTTTTCTATCCCTAACCCACTGACTCTTCCAGACGCAAACGGCGATCGTCTCCCTCAAGCCCTCGCCTCCATGGGGAGGCTTCCGAGTCAGAATGGACTGACGTAGAAACACGGGTAAGTGAGGAGCATCTTTGGCAGGGGGTGGGGTGGATGCTCCCCAGTCACCTCCTGACAGCTTTGCCTGCCTTTCTTTCTTTTTTTTTTGGCCAGTGTTCAGTTGCAGTGGAGATGAAAGCAGGTTCCCACCTTGGGCCTGGCTATCAACATCATGCTCAGCCCAAGTAAGTTCTCCGTGTTCCTCTCATCCTGCAGAGAGACTGGGTAGCTGACCTGATCTCGCTACTGGTGCGGGAGACGGGTAAAGAACTAGTCTTTAGGACTGAAAATAGACTTCACTATTGAGGTTTGGCCTCTTGCAGATAAGTGCTGGCTGTGCTGTGGAAGTGATCAATCTGTTCAGCTCAGGGAAGAACACTTGACAGTTGTGCAAGACATGTTAACAGGCAGGAAAGAGGGCATCCGAGGTAAAAAGAGGTTAATGCAAGTTCCCTAAAGTAAAAGGCAATTGTCAGCACTCAGGCAAACCTGCAAATTAATGGTTTTCTAGCTACAGGGAGGATTGGATAACACAACCTGCTTGTCCTCCATGCAACTCTCCCTGGTTGCACCTGAGTTTCTATTTCTCACACCCCTTTCACTGTTTAGGCTCCAAGTCGTTCTGGGACGCTGACTCTTCTTGGCACATTGTTCCATTTGTCTCCCCCAGCCAAGCTATGGCACCAGGACAATGTTCAGAGAAGATGAGGCAGGAGGAGATAGGAGTGTTGGTGACCAAACACTGAGGAAGAGTGCCACTCTTCTGAGGTTGCTCTGAGAATTGGAAAACCTCTCAGGGTCACTGCTGGGAGGGGACATTGGATTCCAACCCAAGTTTGTTTGTATTGGACTGTAGACTTTTTGATCATGATTGGGGATAACAGTCTTATCCTTCCTTTGCAGACGCAGGAAACCATGAAGCTTTGAGATTTCTGCTGGGGCTCCATTTTCAACCAAAGTTTCAGGCTACATAGCTGGCTATGCTAGAAAGTGACAAAAGGGAAATTAAATAAAAAGTGCCTTTCTTGACTTTCATCTACATCATGACTTGGAGGAAGATGCTGACCTCATTTTATTATTTTTATGCATTTCTCTCTCTCCTTCCAAAGTTTTTACTCCATTTTTCTTCTTGTACTTCAACACTTGTTTCCATGCATACTTTTAGTGGACAATGTATTAGACTGTTGCTATTTATTTGTCATCATGCACTTTAGTATCTCTGGGTAGCGTTTTGAATTTTGCATTTAGAAAGAGCTGTCTTTTGGGTTTCCTTTAAAACTGCGGTGCTTTCCCCAGGATTGTTGTATGCAGGAGGCAGCTTTGTTTTCTGCCATATAATTGAATGAATAAGAATGGTTCTTTGCTGTACAGAATTTCAGTGTATCACGATGATTAGACAATTTCATAGTGAAAGATCCACAGCTGTTGTGATTTCTTCAATTGAATTTCCAAATAAAAAATTAATTCATAACTTCCTACATTCAGTGCCCTTTCTGATCCGCCCTGGCCACATTAAGAGGAAGGATCTACATTTATTCAGAGCATGGAACTGTTCCTGTTTCTTTCACATTCATTCTGTGTAAATACATTCTGAAGGCCAAAATATTCACATGTTTGTGCAATGAAAAAGTTTTAAAAATTCAGATAGCATCCACTAGCCACATCACTGAAAGGAATTTTAACTTTGCTGCGTTACTAGGGAGATCTTTGTGACCCAATCTCCAGTTTGGATGCAGTCTCCTCTTGTTCCTGACACAGATAACCAGGCTCTCTGCCATCCAGGGCTTGAATCATCTGCATCTCCTCCAAGATGAGACCATCTGATACTGACCATGTAGAATGGGTATGTTTCCCATCTCACTGGAGAGATAATCATTGGCCAAATCTTGGAAATGCAATAGCTTGGAGTCTTTCACTCATCTCCCATGAAATGGAAAGAAGGGAAGGGCAACCATCAGCCATACAGCTGTTGAGGGATCGTATCAAATCAAAGGTGTGACAGCTGTTGCTTCAAATAGACTAAAAGTGCAGCCATAGCTACAGTAACTAAGGCATTTAAAGAAAAAAAGTCCCCCCCCCCCCCAGCTTCACGTGAACAACTTGAGGTCAGACCTGAGAGTGATGTGTGGTCCCTCTCATAAGATAGTCTTGCAAGCCCAGGAATGCTCAAGTGTGTCTACTTTTCTTGCCTTCCTGAATTAAAGGACCCTTCTTTCAGACAGCTTTGCTTCCGTATACATTTTTTGCTTAACAATGGTGACCGTTTCCCAGCTGGGGACGAATCGGGAAAATTTCTTCCAACAGTTGTCCAACGAGCTGAGCAGAATTGGAGTATTTACGAGCCTCCATTCATCTGAAGAAAATCACTTTTGTCACCACCACCCCTTGAATCCTTAGCATATTATTCTCCATTGAAAGTGGAGGAATAATCCATAGATCGGGATACTCTGTCCTTTTCCTAACTCTATGACTGAGTGATTGAGGCTTAAAAGGGGGCAGGCTCCTCCTTCCCCAGCTTCTACTCAGTCAACAACCTAGACAGACTGAGACTTTATTCTCTCTCTGCTCCAACGTTTTGCTACCTTTCTTCATAGTTCCTTAATGTAAGTTTTTCCAGAATTTACTCCTTTTCATATTAGCTTCCAGTAGACTTGCATCTCAGAGTGGTGAGGCCTGGGGGGGAGTCTTCAGACATCCCCAGTGCATTTATCCAGGGCCACTTCAGAAGCCTGGGGCTATATTTTGGGCTGGATCAAGACTTTCACCATAAGTTCGGCTCCTAGAGAGAGCAGGATGCAGTAGCCGCCATTTTCAACAGGTGAAACGGCTGTATGGTGGCAGACGCCATTTTGTTGTCACCTATACTACCTGGTAATAAGTGGCCGCCATTTTGGGGAGTGTCTCGGGCCTCCGCTCCAGCAAAAACTTTTTAAAGAGGAACTTTCTACTATCGGAGTGTCTGATCTAGGGGAATGGAAGTCTGTTTGATTCCTACGCGTGCCCCACCCTCAGTGCCCCCCCACGACTCATTTCAGGCATATTCTAAGCCTGTGTGTATTACAAAAATTGCACTAATTCAGCTCTCATCTCATCTGTTTAATATTGTATGGCCTCATTGGAGATTTCCACATTGGACTCTGAGGCAGACAAATGATCAAAGATGTCATCTTGGTCTCAAATATGATAGTCTGTGACGTACAGCCCTCTTTAAAAATCCCCCCACACACATGATTCATTCCAGGAGAGGCAGTTCGTGCTCCTTATTTGGGGGGGGGGGGGCTAACTTTTATAATGGAGTCACATGATTTTTCCTTCTTCACTGTTTTTATGCCTATTTCATCTCTCTTCAAGGCAGAATGGAGCAATCATCTGGAGCACCCAGTTCCCACCACAAATGCACCTCCAAGAGGAAGCATATTTCCCCTGCTCCTTTCTAGCCAAAAAAGGCCAAATCCAAGTTGGTGAAATCTACCAGGGCTCAGGAGCAACAGGCACTCAGGGATCAAAGGGCATTGGAGCACCACTGGGCCAAGTCCCTGACCACCCAGGGCTCTGGGGGCCTCAGGGAGGGCACCACCACTCCACCTGCCATGGGGACTTCAGCCCCTGCCCTGGATGGGGTATTTATAGATGCCCTCACTCCTCAGGCCCTGTCTTCTGAACAAGCAGGAAAGCTCCTCACAAATTTTCCAAATAGGTTCATCAGGAGATCCTGTTACACCCCTTTCCAGGGCAGGCGATATCTCATTCACTGAGCAGAGCTGTCAGCACCCCTCAGCCTCCCATGACTCAATCATCTTCTGCAGGTAGTTTACAAGAGTCCCTGCTCGTTCAGATGAAGTTGCTTATTGAGGCAGCCATGGGTCAAGCACCTGGAGTCCCATTCGACCTGAAGCCCCATTCAACCGGGCTCTTCCACCCATGAAGGCCCTCAATCCGCATCTAACCAACCTCTGCTTACCTCCATATATGATGAGAAGGAGGGCAAGTACTTAGAGGCCAGCTCTCAATCTTCCTCAAATCACTGCACTATACTCTGGAGCAGAGGAGCTTAGGCTCTCGGAAGTCTCATTGAGTTGGGTGACTGCCTTGGCCTTAATAATAAGAATAACAAGACTCGGAAAAGCCCTGGGAAAGAAGCCAGTTCTGGATATTCTTTCTCATCTTCCGAGAGCCTAAGCTCCTCTGCTCCAGAGTATAGTGCAGTGAAAGCTGGTTGAATCGCGAGGTGGCAGGGAACGATTAACCATGCTCTCCAGAGGTTCCAAATGCAGACGAACCCCTTTCTATATACGTCAGCCCTTTCATCTCTTCGATGACCCATCCACCTCCTCTCAATGTTCCTTTCCCTTTCACTCCGACCGACAGCAATTTAGACAGTACAGAGTCAGACAACAGCCCTACTACAGGTGATCATTCAGAGGGAGTTGTAGTCTGGATTTTCTCCAAGATGGATTGGACAAGGGGCTCAAACCCAACACTCTGCGGAGGAAGGTAGCGACCATTCCGTCCATCATTGACTGTAGCACGGGGGACAACCCTGACTCCCACATTCATACCAAAAATCAACTCTTGGTTCCACAGGGCCCAAGAGCTAATCCTACCCAACTTCTGTCCCAACCCGGCTCATCCCTTGGAACGACGTCACACCCTGGACATCCGACATGTGTTTCTAATCTACATCAACAGAACCTCCTTGTTCAGACACTCAGAGGCTCTGCTTATTTACTTTCAGCTTTGATGGTGGGCAGGTGGATTCGTGGCTGCATCGCAGAGGCTTACAGTGCCAGGGGACTTCCTCCCCTTGGGGTATCACCACTCACTTTACACTGACTGCTGCCATATCTGCGGCCTGGTCCACGCAGGTCTCCATTGATGAAGTTTGCAGGGCAGCAACCTGGTCTTCACTGTTGGCCTTCATTTGACATTATCGCCTCGACATGTATGCCACGGTTGAGGATTCTTTTGGTCCATACAACCCGAGGAACTCGGGACCGGACATCTCCCACCCTTAATCAGTCCAACTGCTTTGGTATGTCCAATCTATGGATTAATTTCCACTTTCAACAGAGAAGGGCATTGCTCTTACCAGATATGTTCTTCTCGTGTGGAGAAATAATCCAGCCCATCCAGGGATCCGGCCAGTCCTGGGTTCTGGGTTTGGACAACAGAGATGAAGAGTCTGACGGTTGGACTATTTTTTGTAGAAGCTGGGGGAGAAGGAGGAGCCTCTGCCCCCTTTTAAGCTTCAATCACTCAGTCATAGAACTAGGAAAAGGACAGAATATCCCAATCTATGGACTATTTCTCCACACAACGAGAAGGAGTGTATCAGGTAAGACCAACACCCCTTTTCATGGCTTCTAGATTTATATGGCAATGCATATTTATGAGGCCAGCAAAGACGAGCACTTAAAAAAAAAGAATTATATTTAAAAAGTGGAACTTTATATTCATGCTTCATCCTGCAGTGCTTGTTGCCTCATTAAAAATTCTCAATTTGGACAAAAGTGAATTGAAAAAAAAAAGTTTCATTTGAAAATGATTTAAAATTATTTAAAAGCTGTTCTGAAACAGCTTTTCTGGGATCCTTTTCCCTGCTCTTTTGTGCAAATGGTCAGCCGTTCTAAACTCTCAGGATTATAAACAGGTCTGAATTTCAAAGCTAAAGGAATGGGAAACAAGACGCAAAAGTGTGAGATTGCATCACTCTGCTTCCAGGATAGCCTTGAGTAAAGCAGCTTTCTTTACAGGAATACTAAGTGAAATGCACTTTTTCCTCTCTGTTAATGAGAGCTACTATGGTTATTTCTCTTGCTTAATAAATTGCTACATTTATTATTTTGATGTGTTTATTCAGTGTTTCTAGACTCTGCTAATTTTCATAGCATTGATTTCCCCTTAGTTACTGTCAGCCTTTTGATTTCATTCAGGGTACTTTTAAAACATGCATCTTGTCTCTATCTTTCTACACACACACACACACACACACAGAGTTTATATAAAATTAAGGCAACAAGTAGTAATTGAAGCTTTTATGCAACTCTGTCAAAATGAGGCTCCCATCCTCTTACCCACTTGGCATCTCAGAAAGTATGCCAGAATGACCGGCATCAAATGGAGCAAAACCTGAGCATAATTTTTAGCACCATTCTAACCAGACTGCTCTACACAGCGATTTACCAAGTTTTGGTTGCTTCCTCTCTTTTAATTGCTCTAAGCCAGCTGTGTTAGTCACTGTGTAATGTACCCAGCAAATGTGGCATTTAATGAATCGTACAAACTCTTCACTACAAGCAATTAAGTAAATCTAGTAAATCAGCTAGTTTGTTAGCGAGGCATAAAATACATTTAATCTCTCCTTAAAAATCAATTATAATGCTGTAATATATAATTCAAGTTTGGTCATGCTACATAAATTTTATGATTTTAGTACATTTTAAAGTTGGTTATATTATTTGAGTCTGCCATTATTGTAGGAATGAATACTTATGCAGCTGTAGTCTCTCTCTTTTGAAAAGACAAGAAACCTTGTGACTTCTTAGACCATTGGCTTTTTAAGAAAAATAGTAGGTTCCAATGAGCTGATGAGGTTGTAAATGAATCAGAGCAAAGGGAAAACATCCTGATACGGATACCTAGTTCAGCAAGGCGGTTGGAGGATTCTTCACTTCCAACAGCCTGCATTTTTCAGATGCTCTGGAATTAAGGTCCCTCCCTCCCTTACTCTTGATTATCCCAAATTGCCATTTCTATTGCTTCTCAATCATCAGTAGCTTTCTGAAAATAATAAGGCTATCCATACTGATTTTCCATAAGAATAGATGAGAATTATTGTGTTTAAACAGCTTTCCTCTGTGGGAAGCCCTCCCCCTAGAGAATGAAATATTTTGGGGGATATTAAAAGAGGCAGAATATTTTCCCAAAGGAGAAATGGAGAAAAATCTTAACAAAGGCAGAATCAGCCCAGTCTTCCTGCCATAGCGTCAAGTAGAAGCCTCAAGTCTTTAGAGATGGATATTTTGTACCTATTAAGAAAGACTGGGCCAATCTATTCATAAACAAAAATGCCTTCAGACACAGCTCCCACAGAAGGCTGAAGCTGATGAATTTACATCCCCCCCACCCAAATTCTAAGGACAGGACAGGATCTTTAGGACATTTACCCACCACCATTAGAATAGCAAATGACACAAGGCACTCTGCATTGCACAATCTTTGGAGCATCTCAATCACCAGACCCCAGAATGTCAAACCCGAAGTTGGCATATATATATATAGCCATTTTAGTTAGCTCATTATTGTAATCCTTTATTTCTTTTTCTTCCTTTCCTATGTATATGTAAAAGGGGGGGGGGGGGTTCACCAAATTCCTTAGGTTGGGAGGAGGGAATAGATAGTGAGAATTGTTTTGGCTAGGTGACATTCTTTCACATGGGAATGAAGACTGTCCTTGCAGATGGCTGAAGACATCCGACATGTTGAATTTTATTTTAGTGGTGAATGTGATTTTTGTGGGATGTTTCTACTTTATAATATTATGTGGTATAATTCCAGGTTGTGTCAGATCCAGAATTACAACAGACTTTGTTAATTTGATGATTACCCAAATAAATAATTTTGTTTTTGAATATGGATTTTGAATTATTTTTTGGGGTTTGGGTTTTATCATTTGGAAACCTGACACAGAATCCTATAAAAATCCATCCACCCACTAAGCCATTTTGTCAACCACCCAGGAAACATGCTGATGTCACTGAAGATTACGGAAACCAAATAAACAGAAGCTTTCTTTCCTTGTAGCCAGCCTCCATTTTATTTCCAGCATTTTTTTCCCCAGCTTGGAACTGGACTGGATTTTTCTTCCAACACCTCAGTAGAATGTCCAGCAAATATTTGCACCTAGAACAGATGTGTCAGGGCCCCTCAGGTTGGAAGGGGGCACCAAAGCTCCATCACACACCCAGTGCAGAAATCCAAATTGTCCCAACTACTTATGTCTGTCTTACTTCTATTGTTGGGCTGCCCACTACCATGCTGGGTAATGAATCTCATTGTTCTGAAATTATTCAAATGTTGAACCAGTATCTGCCTCCTTGTAATGTAAAACCATTAATCTGCTGCCACAGAGGACAGGATCTAAGTACCTTTCAGATACTTTCAGACCAGCTAGCCAAGAAACTTAGATGCACAAGTGATGTTTTCATCTCTTCTTCCAATGAAAGATCAATATCCAATGAGGGAACAAAGAAATGAAACAATGGCTTTTGGTTAGAGTTGTCCTTTTTATTAGTTTATAAAGTAAAATACAAAAACTTCTGGCAGAAACATGGTGTCCTGTTTGTAGCATTCCTTTTGGTCTGCTACAGATTCTCTACAGTTTTGTATTTAGAATGTTTTCTAAGTCAGAAGAAACTTCCCTGAGAAAGGGGAAGCTCTGGAAATCAACCCTTTTGCTCCCCTGGTTGGCTGAATGCTCTCAGAGAACTTCTTGTGGAAGAAGTAATTGGATGAGTCTCTGACTGGGGGTGGGGCAACCAAGAAGGAAGTTCACTGTGGAAGAAACAGCCATTTAAAGATGACAATAAAGTCTGCCACCACTTCTTAGACACTAGCTCTCTACATATTTACCTTTCACTTTAAAAGAGGCTCTTTCTGGCTGCAGCCTGCTTTCTCCTTTTTGTTGAAATGTCATCATTTTTTAAGCTCTGTGACTTTAAGATGGCAAAGAGGGAAGGAGTTGGTGTATCTGAGCTAAAACAAAAAAGCTGGAAACCACTATGGAACCTACTTTTGAAAGTTCTGGACCAGAGGTGAAATTCAGCCAGCTTAGCAGAACCGGTAGTAGAGGTTTGAAATTGGCCCCGCCGACCTGCCTAAGCCCCTATTCTTACTTATACGTGCTCAGTTTTTTTTTTTTACTTACCTAAATCAGCTGTTTTGAGTGTCTGCAGAGCCTTCTTGATGATCCCTGCTGCCTCTGGAGCCTCTAAATCTGTTTAAAGAGCTGCGCTGCAGCACGTTTGGCTTGCATGCATGTGCACTGAAGTGGCAGGAAAACCGGTTGGATTTCACCCCTGTTCTGGACTTAAGTCTTTTAGAGGATTTATATCTTTAATTGACTCCGCTGAAACGTTTTGCTTTCAAAACAAAGATTGCCTAAATGGTGTTTTGATCCTGCTGTGAGGATGGGAGGAATATTTCCAATTTGACTTGCATCTGATTGGACCAGTTGTGTGGGCTGTTGAACAAAAAGGCACAGACTAAGTTCTTTTCTGTAGCTTATATTACAGTGGTGGTGTATGAATACGTGAGGGAGCCTAAAGACTGTGGTATTGCTAATTCTCCAGTAGCATTATTCAGTCCATTGTATTTAACTTTATAAATTTACAAGTCTAAAATTTTTAACTTTAAAGTCTAAACTGTGACAAGATGGGTACACACAAGAGAGTGCAGAAAATGGAAAGAATATCAGGAGATGCAGAATCTTTAAGACCCTTTATATACAGTTAAAACACATGAACTAATTCAGGCAATGGGAACAAAGCGTGAATCAAAACTTTCAAAGGAGGAGATAACAACATTTGACAGGAGATTTAAACAGGTAAAGTAGATAGATAGAATGGAACTTATGGAAAACAAATTGGAGAAGAAAGATATTTTGTATGAAGCTGATTTGGATGAAAGGGTGCTTTTGGAAACACAGCTTAAACAATTTCAATTAAGATTTCAACGAATCCCTGAACTGTCAGAACAGGATATTAGTTTAAGGTTGATTAAAGCTTTGGCTCAATTAATTGTGAAGAAATTAAGAACATTTGCAGGAAGCAGTTTCCTCGGAGTCCAGCTTCTGGAGAGAAGGAGGGGTGGCAGGGGAGTTGTGTGGAGGAGCTGGCCAGGCAAAGCAGGAGGCAGAGGGTGACACTGCTGTGTGTGAAGGTATAGAGTCCAACCTGACAGATCTCTAGAGAGTAAGAAGAGGAGGCATATATGGGTGCATATGGCAGTCAACAACAGCAGCCATCACAAATACATTCCAGCTGACAAGCTTCCAAATTTTGATCATGTGCACTGGTCACAGTTGTGAAAAATGGTCATAAGTCACTCTTTTTAGTGCTGTTGTAACTTTGAAGGGTCACTGAATGAATGGTTTAAGTTGTAATTGCTTGAGAATTAAGCATTGGGATTGTCTTTGTAGATGGAACTGACTCCCTCCAGCCTGGTTCCAAGGCCCTTGTACTCAAAGACTGAACCATTAACTACATAGCACCTCAGCATTCTCAAAACATCCTTGCAGCATCACATTGGACTGGTCAGAGGAGTTGGGTTTGGGGAAACAAAAGAAATGCTTTGTGCTTTGCAAGGGATCTTCAGATTCCATGCGAGAAAATCAAAGCTGGTTTTACTTCTTATATACAAATGTAATATTTCTAATAAAGTTTCCATTTTTGGGAAGAACAATCTGCCAAGAGTTCCTTTTTTGGATTGACTAGCTGGACAGCTGTCATGCAGAGACCTGCATGTGTGCCTTGAAGCAGGGGTAGCAAGTGGTGATGGAGTACATCCAAGACTTCTGTCAATTCTCCAGTCACCTATGGGAATAGCCTGAGTGCCTACTAATCACCCACTTCAGAGAAGGACTGAATAAGGAGTCATACCACATCTGCCTGTCCTGAGGGTTGCTGTGAACCCTCGTGGCATGGTATTGCATGGCCAGTGAGGTGGAAATTGACCTAATGAAGTTTCACAAAGCACATGGAATAGTAGAGTCGCAGCCACCACCCTGCTGAGAGGGGGAAGAGGGGGCATACTCTCTGTCAAAATGGGGCTCCCCTTGAAGAGCATCCGGAGGCTGCAGTTGGTCCAGAATGCAGCTGCGCGGGTAATTGCGTGAGCTCCTCGGAGCTCCCATATTACATCTCTCCTGCGCGAGCTACACTGGCTTCCTGTGGCCTTTTGGGTGTGATTCAAGGTGTTGGTGCTTACCTTTAAAGCGTTCCATGGCGGAAGCATTTCCAGCTTAGGGGATGTTTTTTCCCCACTCTATTTTCTATAAGAAGAAATCAATTTAGACCAATCCAACAACTGGTCTTGGTATTTTTTTT
>JAEANM010001317.1:0-28593 GCA_017656035.1 Myanophis thanlyinensis
TTTCTCTCTCTCTGTGTGTCTCTCATCTCTCCCCCTCTCTCTTTGCGTGTGTGTGATCTCTATTTCTCCCTCTCTTTCTCCTCTCTCTCTCTCAGACACCGATTCTCCGGGGTCTCACGGGCTCTTCTTCCAGCCTTTGTTTGTGCTGGATGCGCAGCCAGGAGCGTCTTGGGGAGAGAGGAAGTCGCGCTTCTCCCTGAACCAGCGAGGTGCGCGCGACCTCAACAACGGCCGGAAGACGCGCCTGCAGACCCAGCAAGGAATGAAGCAAGCTTCGCTCCAGCTCCGGAATATAGAGTGCGTCTCCTCCCCCCCCCCCCAACACCCACCCACCGCCCTTACCTTCTCAGGCCGCAGCGGGGGAAGGAAAGAGACAGGGGTTGCCCACGTTCGTTGCTTCGGCCTGCCTGTGCCCTCCCCCCACATCTTTAATTTGTTATTAATTGATTGTTTTTCTCCTTTTTGGGAGAGGGGCGGCATATATGTGTATGAAAACCCATTTATTTCAACGAGCCGGCCTGGCCTGATATCTGAGGGTTAATTAATTTTTAAATCTAAATTTTAAATTTTATACTAATTGATTTTAAATTGTGGGTTTTGTTTTTATTATTTAAATTGTATTTTTAATTGTTCTCTAATCAGCCGTTATTTAATTATTTTAATTGATTTTAACTGTATTTTATATCTCTATTGTTTTTATTGGCTGTAAACCGCCCCGAGTCCTGAGGGAGAGGGGGCGGTATATAAATTAAATAAATAAATTAAATAAATAAATAAATAAATCTACATCTTTGGAGGGAGTGTTTGAGGGTGACCCAGTGGGTCACATTGATGGGATAGGAGAAGAAAGCTGCATGTGGCACCTTGGGGGAAGAAACTATAGTTTTAATTTGGGTGGGAAAAACTGGGAGATTCAGATTCGAGTTTTCCCCAGATGTGCCAATATGATGTCTTGAATAAAATTATGCTTTGAGGAATATATTTGCCTTGTACTTGGAATCCTGATACCTTGTTAATATTGTATGAAATCTTTAATATTTAAGTTCTGTCATAATTGTACCGTCTTGTCATTTCTTATATTTAGGTTCGTTCAGTTACATAATTTTTAAACTGCATTAGGCCAATAAGATAACTGAGGTCCATTTTCTTTCCATAACTAAATAAATTAACTCTACTTTCAGCAAGTAAATTAATTAGTTTCTGTTCACTGGTTGTGTATCGTTTAATGTAGAAAACAAATGAACATTAATTTGAGAATTTGGTAGCATATTATTTTTAATAATGGAACATATCTCAAGAACTGAATAGTTATAGAAGAATTATTTTGTGTTCCTTTTTCTTCACTGTTGCAATTGGTCCAATCAAAAACATCATTAATTGGAATAGTTTTCTTATCCTTTGCAGGTCAAAGAGCTTGGTTGGTTTAAAAAAGAAAAAAAATTCCTGGAACTCCTGATCAAAAGTAGAGCTTTAGTGACAGAAAATTGACTGTGTTCAAATGAACGACCTCCTCTATAGTCTCTCCTAGAATCTCACACTGAAGTTCTTACAGAACTTAAAATTCTGTAGGACACAGTTTGAAAAATTGTGGAGAAGCAAAGTTGACCTTGGAGGAGGTATGTGGTGAGAGCTAGCAAATGAGATGGCTCTGCAAGATAAGAAAGTACGAGAAAGAAACTTAAAATTGCCCTGCCTTGAATCTTTTCATTATAAAAGAGGAAAAAAAGAATATGTTGTCAGGCTTTTATGATTCTATTATTGTGGCCTATATCAATATAATAAGGTTCTAATATTTTTGTGTCCGTTTCCTGAATTGACCTATCCTGAGGAGCTGGCATAAGCCATAGTATGGAAAATTATTATAAACATCATTACATAGGTATAAAGGCTGGTAAATTTAATTGATGACAAATTAAATACAAGTAGTCCTTTACCTATGACCACAATTGGAATCAAAATTTGTGGTACTAAGCAATGCAGTTGTTAAGTGAATCGCACCCAATTTTACAGCCTTTTTTATTGTGATTGTTAAGCAAATTATTACATTTGTTAAATGAATCAAGTAATCATTAAGAAAATTTGGCTTCTCTCATTGATTTTGCCTGTTGAAGATTGAAAATGGCGATCTCGTGACTTCAGGATGCTAGTTGTTAATTGTTGTTAGTTACATGTTAGTTAGTTACATGTTAGTTGACAAAGGCCCAAATTTTGATTACATGACAACACAGACACTACAACAATTGTTAAGTACAAGGACAGTTATAACTTACTTTTTTAAAATACTGTTGTAACTCACATAAGTAGTTAAATGAATGGTTGTAAATCAAGGACTACTGGTAAAGGCATCATGAGCAATAATGATAATAAAAGATCTAAAATTGAGAACATAGAAACCAGTGGTTCTGAGAATAAACAGAACCAATACACAAACACTGAGTGGATCTTTCTTGATTTCAAGTCTGGTAAGAGAACGGCTAAATTTTATTGACCTAAAAACTCAGTTTAAAAAGATCTAGAATTTAAACCTTTACCCCAGTTTACATATAAAGATTGATTTCTATGCTGTTCAGTTGTCAGATCTTCTGTGCATGTGGCTTCTGTCTTGTCTGCAATAAAATAACTTGGTTAGCCTGTTATGCCTCCGATCTTCTGCTATAAGCTGGTTCTTGAATATGGTGTGAAACATCTGGAGAGACAAGATTTAATGCCATGTGTTTTCAATCAGTATAGAGTTGGAAGGGTCTTGGGGGGTCTTTCTAGTCCAACCCCCTGTTCAAATAGGAGACTATACCATTTCAGAGAAGTGCATCACCTGCTGGCCACGCCCATGCCCAGTTTAGCGAAGGGGGGGGGAAGTTGCAATATGTCAAATGATACCACAGTGGCGACGCAAGTTTGACACCCTGGTCTAGTTACTTCTTAAAAACCTGTAGTGATGAAGCACCTACAACTTCTGATAGCAAGTTGTTCCACTGGTTAATTGTCCTCACTGTTAGGAAGTTTCTCCTTAATTTAAGGTTGCTTCTCTCTTTGATTAGTTTCCAACCATTGTTTCTTGTCCTGCCCTCTGGTGGTTTGGAAAATAAGTTTACCTCCTCTTTGTGGCAACCTTTCAAATACTGGAATATTGCTATCATGTTCCCCCCTAGTATTTATTTTCTCTAGACTAGTCAAACCCAAATCCTGAAACCATTCTTCATATATTCATAAGTTATGATCACCCTGTATTGCTGATACTAATAGTATAGTATTGTTTTTGGTGGTGTCTTTATCAACAGAAATTTCCAATTGATTAAGAAATTGATTTTTTTTGTTAGATGAATTTGTATTAAAGTACTCCTTGCTTAGTTCATTAGGGATTTGCTTAATGATGGCAACTGGGGCTGCTGGAATTGCTGTTGTTTATGTGACATCACAAATGTACTGCTTAGTGACAGAGTTTCCAGTCCCATTTACCACTAGTAAATGAGACGATCTGTATCTGGCTGCTCAAAAAAATTTGAAGTCCTAGATCTGAACAGCCACATGTTTTTCCAATGTCATGCTATTTGACTGTATGAATGTATTTAATTATTAAATAGCTCGGAAAATTCCTAACTTGGGGTGCTCTGCCAAAATGTATTAATATATTACTAAGTGCATTATTTAAAACTACATATCCATTGTCAGGAAATTGCGCAACTGGTGTCCACATGGAGTAAGAGACGCTGACGAGAACTTGTGGTTTTATATAAATAAATATATGTTCAGTAAATAAGAGGAAAACAGGACACAGTCAGGTTAATCAACACAGCAGGAACATCATTGAGTAAATCACAGAGGACGGCACACTCAGAAGAAAAAAGACGGGAAACAAAGAAACTTCCCCTTTTCACTCAAAACAACCAATCACAGCTCAGGTTGCTTCATGTAGTGTAGTGGCCAGTTGTCTTTAAGCTATGTGTTCTTACTCATTGTCTAACTCTTCATTACTCCAGCTATTAAATTTTAAATATCTTAACATCCATGTGTATTTATTATAATCTGCATACATCATTGTTTTAAAAGCTGGACTTGAATACTAACATTCTTGCAAATAATATTACCACTAATGTAGTTATTTGACAAACAAAATCTGGAAAAATATTTTAAATGCCTAATACCAGTTTCATATTTTGTGTTTTTTCCCCCTAACTTTTTTTAACTTTTTATATTTTTCTTAGTTTTTAAAATCTATTTGTAAGCTTTAATAAAATTAGTTTTTCCATAGGGAAACATTAATTACTCCTCCCCATGTATGTAGCATGATGCTGTTAGAAAGCTAACAGACTTTCACTGACTAATAATCCTGTTTAAACTAGAATAAAATAGTTCTTTAAAAGAACCTTTTTATTGAAAGTAAGATTAGTACTTAGTAGTCTTTTTAAAAATTTTCTTACTTTAAAAAATTTGCTATCATTTTGGGATGAAGTTTTAAGCAATAAATTATGCAAGTCCAGCTAAACTATTTCCTGTTTAAACAAAGAAAGAAAGAAAGGGGGAAAATGGAATAACATTCACTTCCTGAATGACAGCATTCCAATTCTGAGATTGGCTAAAGTATAACTGCCAATCAGAAACCTCCTTAGAGGATAATTTTGAATGCTGTTTACATGTTTTGTGATTTCTCTTTCTCATTCCTGGTGTTGTACCACTTAAAAAAATTCTTGATTTGTTCTGCTGGACAGCTGTATGAATCCGATCATAAAAGTTTACTTTCTGCACAGGATAACAACATGAAGGGAAAGGATTGTATGCTGCTCTGTAATTTCAGGTATGGTAATAGATTGTGAAGACAGAAAAGGATATATTTTCTTATGTTTCCCTATGGAAAAACTAATTTTATTAAAGCTTACAAATAGATTTTAAAAACTAAGAAAAATATAAAAAGTTAAAAAAAGAAGAGTAAAGGAAAGTAGAAGACAGAAAAAACAGAAAAAATATAAAAAATGACTCCTTAAGATTATATCTTGAATGTTGACTTTGTTTTTGAAATGTAGTTTTAGTGCTAATTATTTATGTTGCTATGTTGGCGTACATCAGTTGCTAGGAATAGATGGCAGTAAATAGTCTTCTTGCTTGTAAAATAGAAAAATGAAGTACAAATTAAAAACTACATACAGCATAGTTTCAGAAAATAGCAGTACAAGAAATGATATAGGTGAGGGTATTCGTTTATCAAGCATCATGTTAAAATGGAATAAATTGTATTAAACATATTGTATTTTAATCTAGTTTGGCAGCTTATAAAACGAAATGAGACATTTAAATGGTTCCAGATATTGTAACTTAAAGTACTCTTTTGAAAAAATATTTGTATATGGAAATGGGCCTGTATAATTATTTATATTGCAGTTATAGAGTTAAAAAGCAATACATAGTTTACGTATAAAAAGTATGCTATAAAAAGTAAAAAGGAAGTTAAACAGAATTCCTGAGAAGTTAATGAAAATACTGGTAATAAGATTTAGCACAGCAGAATACTGTGCCAATATTTAATAATATTGTGTTTTTATATTTGAATAGCTGTATTTGTAAATTTCCTGTGAGAGCCTGTTTGGTGTTGTGGTTAAGGCATCAGGCTGGAAACAGGGAAACAGAAAGCCAGATGGGTGACCTTGGACCAATCATTTTCTCTCAGCCATAGGAAGAAAGCAATAATATTTCTGAAAAACCTTGCCAGGAAAATTGCTGAGACTTGTTCAGGCTGCCTCCAAAACTTGGACAGGATTTCGTGGAAGAAAAAAAAATATCTGAAAAAAGTAGCATAGAATATTTTGCAGATGAAATGATCTGTCTTGAGGAACTGTTTATATTTTGGTTATATATACAATAGACTCGTAATTTTAAAACTCCAAAGCGTTTTCTGATATGATTTATAATTATAACTAATGTTCAAGTCACCTTGCCCAGTACATGCAATCTTCACCTAGTCTTATTAAAAAGAAAATCAGTCTTGTAATAACACTTCTCTGGAAAAAGAACACAGAAAGGCTTAGATGCTTGCAATTCTAGAACGTCATGGAGAAAAGCATAATAGAAATATACTCTGTATTTGCACGAACTGTTGCTGTCACTGAATGTTTCTCCCATCCTTTCCTAGAGTCTGCCAGCTGTGATTCATGAAATGATTCTTAGGCGCTGACTAATTCTGTGGTTTTCTTTTCCACTCCTCTCCTACATTCTTTGGAAAACTGTTGGTTTTTTAAAAGAGGACAGCATCTGTTAAACATAAAAAACAAACTTAACAAGCATAAAGAAAATTGTATTTCTCAGTGATAGGGTTAAATATTCTCAGCAGATGTTTTTAGTTCTTTCAGGCAAAGTATCCTCTACAAAGTAAAATCTAGCTTTTAAAAATATCACGTCAAAAAGTTCATATCTTTAGGAAAGTGAACTAAATTAACATCTTTTTGTGATTTTTTTATTCTAGATCGTTCAGAAAGAAATAAACCAGACCACCGCTCATCAGGGTGAGCTTGTTTTTCTGTTTTTCTTCTGTTTATATTCTTCTATATTGTACTAAAAAGAATTAAGAAACTGTAATTGAATGGAAATATTAAAAACATTAATTTTGCATTTTAGATTTGCTCTAGTAATTAAAGTGTATAAAGGTTCACATTGAGTTCTTTCAAATTTTCAAGTAGGATAAATATTTTATTAGCTCCATATGTATTCTCTTTCTATTTCTTGTATTTATAATATTTATGTAGGACTGAAAAACAAAAAATGCTCTAAAATATGCGCAGCTTTAATAATTGTCACAAATGGAAAGAATTCTATTTTTTTGTAACAGTGTTCAATATGCCACTTAAAGGCCAAATGGCCCTTTAGCCCAGAAAATTTTTGTATCCCTGAATCAGTACATTTTATAAACTATGATTAAAATAATTAATACAATATCATAATCTGTGAATGTAGCCATTGAAAGATGTAGGGACAGTATGGAACTTAAAATGACTTGAATGTATTATTTTGTAGCATTTAGTTATTGTGTAATTAAGCATCCACATGTCCTTGTAGAATAGAATAGTTTATTAATTGATTAGTCTTGTGATCTCATCAATAAAATAAAAAATATATAATCTTATTCTGGGATAAAATAATTAAAAGGAAATATAGTAATATAATACATATGTGGTAATACAAGGAGTACAGGTCCTTGTAGTTAAATGCATATCTCTAGTGTGAGATTTGTCTTTTTTATGTCTACAACTTTACAGAACATTAGTCTCTGCTCCATATTATCTATGATAATTTTAAAGATTATAAGAAATGTAAGATACCTCTTGAAGATATTAGCACCCAGTAAGTAAATGTAAACAGTTCATAAATAAAGAGGGCAGAGATATGGTTCACTTTGAAAATTGTTACGGTAACGTATGGGTGATGGCAAATTGTATTTTGTAAATTGATATTTCTATATATTGATATGTAAGTGTGCTTACCCATGGATATCACTAATATCACATTAATCAGCAAATGGAAAAATTTATTTCTTTATAATGATAAACACAAAAGGGTTATAATCTGATTTGATTGCTGATGCGATGTTTTCGACTCACCAAGTATTTTGTTTACTTTAAACTACTGAATATTGAGCCCTTTAAGATATTATTACTAAAAACTGTTGCAGTTTTCTCACATTTCAAGAATGGAAATGTTTTTGATAGGACAAGGTTGTATGTGGCTTTAGGGCCAGAGGTTGCTCAACCCTATGTCTAGTTTAATGTGCTGTAAGCATTGTTAGTCTTTGTTTTTTAACACAAGGAATATAGGTGCCAACAGCAAGGAATTTAGTAATTATTTTACTTGATTCTTTTAATGCATACATTAAAAGGTGATAGGAAAGCTTTAATTGGCTTGCTTCTCATGTAAGGTATTTTATAATTACTCAAACTTAGTTGAAAATGTGAAGTAGGAAATTATCGAAGTTGAATCAAGCTTATAAAAATACACCATACTGATGAGTATTGTGTTAAATATCTGTGTGACAGATCAGGACATTCACCTCCCCTCCCAAATAGGTATGAAATGTGAAACCCATGTGTCATATACTTTAAAACAGTGATCCCCAACCTTTCTGGCTTGGAGGCTTGGTTGGGGGGGGGGGGGAGAAGGCAATGGTTCTTTGTGAGTGGCAGGTACATTTGCATGAATAGTGGAAGCAGGCGTCCATTGCTCACACACATGAATCTTCACAGGCTAGCACGAATGCATGCCACTTGCGCAATTGGAGTGGCACATGCAAGCGCCTACCATTCAGACAGCCTGGTTCCAAATGGCCAAGGCCTGGTAGTAAGCCACAGCCTGGGGGCTGGGGACCCCTACTTTATATGTCATCCCTGTAATGTTTTAATTAATTAATTAATTAAAAACATTACAGGGGTTAATTAATTATAAATTGTTTTAAAATTTATAAACTTCAGGTTAAAGACACTTGAATATTTAGAGCTAAGAAATACCTCTGTAGAAAAGAAAGTTTTATGTGGATAAAACAACTCTTTCCACTAAGCTTTATATTTTATCAATTCTAATTTCTAATATAGCTTGTTTATTAAAATAGCCAGTGCACAAAAGTCAGAAATGGCTTTAAAAATACAAGTCGAACTGTAGCTTTGCTAACTGAACTTACCAGACCTAGCTGGATAAACCTATCAGGAATCTTAATCTTTTGAAGACATTTAGTGAACAGTTTCTAACACATCAGACATAAATACAAACTGAACAATTAATAACATTGGATAATTTGATCAGATGTCTTTCAAGTGAATATTTCAGTATCTGTTTAGCATGTGTTTGAGCTGTTAATAAATCAGGGTTACCAATATCCTGAACTCTGAAAGTAAAAGTTTCCTACGTTATATTTATTTGATTGTTCTTATTAAAATTTAGGCTGTTAGAAAGAAAAATATCATTTTGAACAATGTGGTACTTGAATGATAATTTGAACTTGTACCAGTCTCTGAATGGTCAAATAATTCTATACTGAAGTTATTCTGGCAAGTCACTAAGGCATGTAGTTGTAAAAGTAGAATAGCTCTTTAAAACGGGTTTGGATAATGTTTCTGAGAGGGTTTGGCACTAAAATGATTTCTACCCCCTAAAAGTTACAGGCATGTTAAATGACAATTATAATACTGGGATAATAGTTGATTGCAAGAGAGTTTGAAAAGCCATTTCTTAACACATGTTAAGTATTTTAAAGGATACTAATGAAAATTGCTATAATCTCCCTATGCCCAAGAGGAGTAAAATAATGTGGCATCATTTTAGTCTGAAAGGTTTCTGAATGCCTTAAATATTGGCCTAAATATTGGGGAGTGATTTTGGGTCAGTCACTCTGTTTTAGCCCAACCAATTTCACAGAGTTGTTGTGGCGGGGAAAATAGAAGAAGGAAGGAATATTAAATATGTTTGCCATCTTGGGTTGTTTGTAAACAATAGTTTGTGAAAAATAATAAAAATGGGATACAAATAAATAAAATAAAAATATGTACAAATTAAAGTAAATATTGGTCAGCACTTACAAATATGTTTGATTTCATGGGTGTATCACAGGTTAGGATATCAGAGAGTTGTGTATAAACAAGTATTGTTTTCTTCAATGTAATGTAATAGAAATGTAATTAGAGACAGGATAACATTGAACATTTTGTTACCATAGCTGTGCAAACTGTATTACTGCATTTGGAAAGACAAGTTTACAAGAGGTGTGGTTGTAAAACATCTGCACACTGCACATTCACAAATGGCCACTCTTACAAGTTTACTTCCAAATGTATATAGAGGGTGTAACTCGGCTGAGTCAGGGAGAATTTGGAACAAGCTGTAACTAAGCAGAAAGATAATGTTTTGTAGAAGAGATTCTTCCGTTTATAAAGATTTGGTCATCTTAAAATTATCTGTAGTACAAGAAATAAAAGAACAGCGGGAATCAATTCTTTGGATCTTAAACGCTTAAAGTGTAAAGTCTTAAGTATTAAAATTGTTTAGAGCCACAAAGCTTATTTCCAAACATATTTGTTTTATAGCATTAATGTTTTAACAATAAATCTGCTATCCACTTTTGATGTATTGGAACCCACAATGATTTAATTTAATTTAATGTTTTTATCCTATTGCTGTACAATGTTGAAATGTATGATATTGTGCCTTAGTTTTATGTTGAAACCCCAAACTAATTTGACCATCTGGGAGAGCTAGTATTTAAGAACAAAACTAATTTGGTGAAGGATAATTCATCATTCATATTCTCATAGTAATAGGTTGAAATGAGCAATAACGGAAGATCCAGAAAACAAGCCAGTGATTCACTCCTGTGTGAGATAATAGAATCACCTCCTCTGTTATTATAAGAGCAACTGCAGATGTTTTCATGATGTTTTTTTCCTTCTGTATTCTGGTTTGTGCTTGGGAATTAAGAGCTTAGAGAATTGCAGTAGTGATGAACATGTGTTGTTGTTGACAGCAGGTGACAAAAAAATTAGAAGTCCTTTTGTAAGTGAACATTTATCACATTTGGTAGATTTTATAATGCCTATAAAAAAAATATTTCCCTCACTTTAGAAATTTCCCCTCCAAAAATTCATTCTTCTCAGTTCTCTATATTTTCCTTAACAAGAGAAGGGGTTGTTTGTTCCTTCAAAATTATAGTAGAAAACACACCCAATTCGCAAGGGACACTCTTATTGTTTGCCTTCACTTCTGGAGTTGCTGGTCAAGTTACCTCAGATTTTTAAAAAGGTTAGAAGCTGTAAAGTGAGAAGTGCTGCCTCTCTTTTCTTCTCTTGATGACTTGAAAAGATCAGTAGGGTTGCTGAAGTGATATGGTATATTGAATAGGAAAATAGGAAGTGAAAAGTTTTCTAAAAAGTTCTGCTACAACTTCTAGACCTATTGCCTCTCATTCTTGGGTAATGTATAACCTCCTGTATTATTCTCCCCCATAATATAGGCATTAATCTGTTTGTTGTTAGACTTCATTACCGAAGCACAATAAAACTATATAGATCAATTTAGTTGAAGAAGGAAGCTTTCGCATTTTCAGCTTAATGTGAAATATATTTCAGGGTAAAAAGATAGAAAGGGAAAGAGAATTGTAATATGTCAGTTAACATTGTATTATGTGGATTTCAGCCACCAGAAATATTAACATACTGCCTGTGCTGCCCAGAAATTTTTGAAATAACGTTTCATAGATATTTTTCAAGAACTACGTGCAATCTATTGCTTTAACAGTAACCAGAGAAACTAAATGTTTGTGGCAACAGCTGTTTTATTGTATATACTTTTCTAAGGTTGCCTTTTTATTTTTATTTTCTGCTAAAGCTCAGCATGCAATAGATTAAAATATAGCTATACAGATTAAAACAATAGAATATAAAATATATTACTTTTATATAGAATTACTTTATCTAATTATCAGCCTCTGGAAGAGTTAAGGTCTAAGTGATCATATGAAGGATTCTATTTTAGTTAATAATGTTATTGAAGTTTTCAATAAACACAGTTAAAACTAATGCAAACTAGAAGCTAAAAAAGGCCAAAAGGTACAGAAAAAGAAAAAAGAGAAAACAAAAATAAAAAGGCAACAAAGACACTAATAAAATATGGTTTTCAATCTTCATCACACTACATAAACTAAAATACTAACTTTTCTACCTATTTCAATGTTAATTTTTAAAAAACCTTCCTCCTAGCCAGACTTTATCTAAACACAATTCAGAAATCATCCTCTTTTCAATCATAGTTCATAAAAAAGTATTTTAAAAGTTATCAGGACTATCAAACAAGGTTTATCCCTGGACAAATGGTTGAATTTACATTCATTCTTTTTGTTGTCCATAATCTTGCCCTATAAATCTAAACTGCTGGAAATAGTTGATTTGGAGAATTAGAATTTACCTGCATTTGATGATTCTCATTGTCCTAAATTGGTTTCTGAATTTTGGACTACATAGTCTAAATATAGTAAAATATATTGTCTGAATACATTTATTTATTCATTTCAAGGATAATACAGTAAAGGACAAATGAATTAGTTCAACTAGCATATTAAATTGTGGTTGACTTTAACAGGTTTATATTAAATTGGATTAGCACAAACCATGAAAACTGAGTTCTCACAATAGTAAAGCATAACCAATCAATCCATACTAAAGCGTCATGCAGTATATAGTATATACCACATTAGTGCAGAATTAGTATTAAAAGCATTACTTCTGTCGAATTTCTGTATTTTGATGCATAGAAACAATTGACAATATACAAATACCAATATCCTGAAATAACTGATGCATTGGTAAACAACTGAATTTTTTCTTAAGAATGTGGCAATCCCGGTAGTTCTCCTTTCCATAATTGGTTTAAATCAATGAAGAAGGAAAAATTTATCATTTTTTCTGCAAATCTGCTCATTTGCAATAATGACTATAAGTAGTCCTCGATTTACAATAACAGTTGAGCCCAAAATATCCAGTGCTAAGCAAGAAGTTATAAAGTGAAATTTGCCCTATTTTAACGACATTTCTTAACACAGTTGTTAAGTGAATCACTGCAGTTGTTAGTTAGAAGCACAATTGTTAAGTGAATCTGGCTTCCCCATTGACTTTGCTTGTCAGAAAGTCACAAAAGGTGATCACATAATCCTGGGACATGGCAACCGTCATAAATACATGCCAGTTGCTAAGCATCTGAATTTTGATTGCATGACTATGGGAATGCTACAACAGTCCTAAATGTGAAAAAGAGTCCTAACTCACTTTTTTTACAGTGCTGTTGTAATTTTGAACTGTTATTAAACATGATTTTAAGTCGAGGACAACCCTAAACAATGTTTTTGAATAATTCTCTACTAAATGATCTGTATTTTTGTATAATGTATAATTATATTTTTGTTCTGCTTTTCATTTTTTAAGCCAAGGTCCCTTGTCATCTATTAAAGCAGCAATCAAGAGAAGTAAGTAGATTTTTGGTCTGTTCTATCTATCTGATGAATGGTGAACAAATGTTGATTAACATTTTCATTAAACAGACTACAGGTGCTTTGGTTTTTAGTGTTGTTTGTAAGTTGCTTAACCATTGCAGATATATTGTGTTTCTTCCCTGCATTTTCTGTCATAGATATTTCAAATTCCGGAATTGATTATCATCATTATACATGACCTGATTCTTGTTGTTTAGATTAACATTTGTTTCTTTTTTTTAAAATGGGATTCATGACAATTTATTAAAATTGTGTAAGTTACCTGAAATATATTTTGGTTGTTTTCCTTACCACCTAATATAACTCTTTAAAAAAATGTTGATAGAGTACTTTAAATGTATTTCTTTGCTTATATTTCATTTTCTAGTATAAAAACGTGAGCTGGATTGCAGTGTTTGTTATTTATTCATTTTATGAAACAATGCTTGAACTTGTATTTTTTATTTCTTTTCTCCAAGTTTGGCAGAAAAATATCAGAAGTTCTATTTTATATTATTGCATTTTAATAAAGTATTGATTTCTATTCTGTAGTTAATCTGAACAAAATGGGTTGAATGTGTCACTATTACAAATTAAAAGATGAAATTGGCTAATATTTCTTTGAATTTGGATGATTAATCCAAAGCAAACCTTTTCCAAATTATCTTTGTAAAGGAAGAAAAAAACAATTGTTGTAAAACTTACTATGTCTTGTTATTTTAATGCTAAGTTATGGTTTAATGTTGATTCTGAACCAAAATTAAAAGCAGTCTGATAGAAGTATTACATGAATCCAAAGGAAAAGTATTTTGTTCTTGCTTCTTCTGTCTAATAAATGTAAATATTCAATATTTTTTAGATGAGCCTGTAACCATGTCATTGTATTTAGTGGTTGTAAATTACAGTATATTGTGATATAGCATAGTGGGATATTATTAGCATTCATTTGATTTTAGAGTTATTTGAATAGGTGAAAAGTTTGTTTACTTCTGGTGTTTTTATGTCATTTCAGTCAGTTCAAATCTAAGCAGCTTACAATTATATTATCAGCAAATAAATATAAGCTTCTTTATAAAGCAACAGCTTATATAATAGCAACAGCAAATGAATAAATATAACTTTATTTATAATATCAACAGCTTTTATAATAGCAACAGCAAATGAATAAACATTAATTGATAACCATAACAATAACACAAATTCCATCTTATTATAATCAGTCAAGAATTATATACCTTATTAATAGTGCCACCATTGTTCACTATAGTCACAATTACCCCTTACCCCAGGGTTGTGAAGATCCAGGCACAAATCGTATATATTTGTGGTGTTCTACTTCTGCAGCCCCCAACTTTTTGGATACCAGGGACTGGTTTCGTGGAGGGTGATTTTTCAGCAGACTGGTGTGTGTGTGTGTGGTTTCACATGTTGCCTGGTTGGAGACCCCTTTTCTACTCAACAGAGCCCCTGCAGAAAATGCTTGCTTCTGACTGTCTTCCCATTATATTACATATGGGTTGAACCTCTGAGCAAATGTTCTCGGCATGCATGCTTTGATTGGATGGATTAGTGATAACCAGGCTTCCAACCATGAGGACTGATAAGTGAGAAGTAGCACCTTGAACTACAACCAGAAACAGAATGGCATCCACTGTAGCTCCTACAATAATTGAGACTGTAGAACTTTGCTTGTAATCCCTTTAGCATGTGGGTAGCCACAATTTGCATCAGTTGAAGTCTTGGGATAATCTTCAAGGGCAGTCCCATGTAGAATGTATAATAGCATTCCAATAGTGAAATGATGGCGTGAACGACCACTGCCTGTACTTCTGGCTCCAGATAAAGTACCACTTGACAGGCTAGCTGCAGCTAGATAAAGGCTACCCTGAGTGCAGGTTTCACCAACAACAGCTGAGAGTTCCGGAGAACCTACAAATTGTGCACTAGCTCTTTCTAGGGGAACACAGCCACTTGAGATATGTGGCATGCTGATCTGGTAACTAAAAACTGTGAGGGTTAGAACCTTAGCAAGATGGAATACCTCAGAAGTCATAAACTGTCTGACAAGGCCAACTTTCATGCTATCATTTGCATTGTAATAACAGAAAAATATACTGAAGTAGTATGACTATATTAATTCAGGCTTAATGATAAATTATTTGTAAGGTTCTAGATCAGGGGTGTCAAACTCAAGGTCCAGGTGCCAGATCCAGACCATGGGGTGCTTAGATGTGGCCAGTGGGGCCACCCTGGAAACACATGAAGGAGTGGCCCGCAGTGCTTCTGCCAACAAAAACAGCTTGAGAGGGTTTTGGAGCTCCGTTTTGCTGGTAGAGGGTTGCAGGAAGCTGTCACAGCCAAAAATGAAGCTCGGGAGCTTGTTTTCACGGCAGATCGCTTGAGCCACCACAGGCCATCCCCAATATGAGTGGTGTCAAGCTGGCCATGCCCACCCTGGCCACGCCCCCCATCCTCCCCCAGGGTCAAACACAACCCTGATGCAGCACTCAGTGAAATCGAATTTGACACCCCTGTTCTAGATAATATAAATAGGTGGCAGACTAAACTGAGCCTGATAAACTAATACTGTTTCACTTCCTTTTCATCCCTTCACCTTTAAGCGTTTTTGTCAATTTCTCACATTCTTTTACTTCAAACTAACGTTGCTTGTATGGAATTGTCATATATACAAATACAATTTTATTAAAACACTTTTCATATTTCCTGTAACCATCTTTCCAATTTTCCAAAGTAACTTTTCCCCAGTTTTTGGAAGGGGTGGGGGAAGAACCAAAGTTTTTCAAGATTAGAGGTTTTTTTTAAATATATATTTTAGGACAATTGTTAATGACATTAATAGTTCTAAAAATGTTTGTCTCTTTTAATGAAATTTGTCTCTCATGTTTTCCCTTAATTGGGATAATATTTCAACAAAAACAATTATATGCATTGGAAGGAACTTTTTTCAGAGTGCACATAAGTTTGTAATGCTATCATCTTGGAAGCACATCTGCTTTTCCTTTCTGTACATTTGTCCTGTTTAGTCCCACTGAACACACTGATTATGTGAAAATATGTATAGAAGAACATTTGTGCACATAACTGAAGTTTGTTTTATTCCTCCCTATATACTTGTTTCTTTTTCTTTAGAATAGAAGGAATGTTTCGTTCATGTGTAGTTTATCTACAAATAAGCATTTTCTGGCTTGCTCACTTTTCTCTCTGTTTGCAAACACACAATTATTTCCAATGAAATCCTTAACAAGACGTTTCATGAGATTATGTAAAACATTATTACCTATTCCCAGTATACAGCAGTTCAGGTAGTATGTGACATACTGGTGAGTGCTTATGCAGCGATTTTACTTAAGGTTGTTATAATAAGTATGTACACATTACATGCATGCATACAGGGATATTTTCTTTATTATTTACTACATTTTTATGCCACCCTACGCCATTCTGGAATATAATATTGCGAATATCTGATAGCTTTTACAAAAGGATGCACAAACTTTATGTATGCACGCTTACAATATTTTTGTTTGGAAAGGTGAATAGGGAAGGTTGAAAGGGAAAAGTACAAGCAGTGCCTGAGTTAGGACCGTGTTCCTCATTGTCTTTATTTTATTTATTTTATTTATTTAATACATTTGTATACTTTAACCTGCATTTGTGTTTAAGTTGGACTATTACTAAATCTGACAGTTTGAATTCCTTCTTTGAGCTGGTGAAGCATTGGAGTTATGCAGTGCTTTCTGGAATTGTTGAAAACTGGCTATATATTAAAAACGTGTGGCTTCAGTGATACTTGAAACCATTGCACAGCTTCAGTGCTTTGTGGGTTCGAGGAAGGCAATGCTGTCCACCATTTTTTAGTAATAGGCAGCCTATTTATATCTAGGGGTTGCCTTTAAGTTGGACCTTCTTAACCTGGACACTGTTTGTATGTATGTAAAAGAAATGATTAACATTTATTAGGTTAGAGTGAGTATAATTTCATAGCCCTGGGAGAAAAATAACATTATTATATATCATATATTAGATAAGTTACACCAAGAGATTTTGAGTGATTTAATGTCACTAAGGCTGAACAGGACTTGAAGCTGGATCTCCCCACAACTAACATAACAATCTAGTGCTCCAGAGATCCTTATCTCACTGCCGGAAAGCTTTTTAAACTCAAGGAATTCTCTAAAGCAATTTCAGTTGAGACCAAATGACTAAAATGGAAAAAGAGATTGTGTTTACAGCAGTAATTATGTTTATTTATGCATAGATCTTGACTGAAAGTTTTCTGTCAGTGTGATTCCTTATGTGCAGATTTATATGAAGCATAGTGAGCCTTTTATCTTTTAAAAGCAGTGATAGATTATGGTAATAGCAAGAAAGAGATTCTGTTTCTCAAAGATAAATCTGTTTATCTGAATGTCCAAAACCCCAGAGAGCCAGCACAACCCACCTGGCCTCTAGGCAACATACTTACAAGTACTCAAAGTCTAGCACTCAGTTTTCTATATCACTCTTTCCCTATTTTACTACAGCTTTACTGCGACTACTACATGGCTTCTCTATGTAAGCCCTACTTCTGAAGAAGAGTAAATCTTCTATTTGCTTTAGACTGCTTCTGGCTATTTTAATTTTCCAAACGAGCACAAACCATCCTCCTCCTGATTCCTACGCCAACACCACCATACTGAGCTGTGTCTCTGCCCAGCTTTTAAAGCCACACATTGCTGGGCTGTAAGTGCTGGCTATTTTGCAGGCAGCCACTGACTTTGAAGAAGAGTGTAAAAGGAGCATGTGTTTTTCCAGAAAAAGTCATTAGTAAGGAAACATGAATATCCATTGCAAAATTGATAATTGATTTCTTTTATTAAGACAGAGAAATCAAAACAATATTTTGCCATTGTAGAACATAGAAGTTTTGAGTAATTCTACTATCTTCAATTAATACATGAGTGTTGAAGAGTCAGGAAAAAAAAGTACCAACAATTTCAAAACAAGGAAATTGTTTAATTCCATTGTTTAAATAGAACAGTATAAAGCTGCTGGTTATTTTTCCCCTTCTTTTTAAAGCCAATTTGAATTTTAAAGCTGGCATTTAAAACACTGCCAGAGTTCATTTTGCGGGGGAAACATACTATGATTCCCTTATCTGACTAACAAAGACAGTCTAATGGATCTTTACTATTCACCTAGTTTGTTCTTTTTTCCTCTTTATCTTCTTCTGTAACCCTTCTTTTTCTCCTTTAGTACTCATGAATAGTGCACCTCAAATATGCCCCGTAGAAGAGGTATGTCTTTTCTCACTTCCCCACCTGGTGCTTTGCTTCTATAAATTTGAAATGGTGCAATTAGAATAATTTGCTGCTGCATAATCAAACAAGATTTTCCGCTAAATCATGTTGTCTGGCGAATACTCCTTCTAATTTGTTATTGTTTTAATTATATAAGATAAATGCAAATGATTTCATTCAAATAAAATTTCAGTTATTTTAATAAGATTTATAATGAGAAAATCTATAGCTAAGTCATTTTATATAATGAAATGTGCTCTAATATAGCTACCTAACATAAGCATCGATTTTTTTATTAGTAGCAATATTGCCTGAATCTTACTGAAGTTATGCTTGGAATTATGGTATTACTTACTGGAAATGCCCAGTCCATTTTTCACTTGTCGTTTGAAAGCACAGACATGAAATGGGGGTCTCAGAAAAATAGAACAAATTGATAAAATCCATCACATATTCTTTTGGTTCACATCATATCCTAAATCAAATCTGATGAATATATATGATGATGGATGTAGTAAAATCTGATGAATGTATACGATGGATCACTAAGTAATTTCTGATTTATAAACCAGACGTAGCTCACTTAATAATGCTAAGCTAAAGTCCATATAGTTTAATTGACTGTGTGGATAGTTTTCATATCAGACTTTTTGCCTTTGTATTAAAATGAAGTCAAACCAGGTATATGTGAATGTTAAAGACCTTAATAAATCAACCGTATACAGTATACATAGTTTAATATTGTGGGACTAACTTTGAATTCTCTATATATTGTCTCATGAACTATAAGGTATGTCTAATGAAATTTTGCTTAATCTCAGAGCCATAAGGAGATGCTGATCAAATGCTGGACTCAAAAACACTTTAATCATGTGTTTTGAATTATATAATTAATGATTTTTTGATAATCACCTATGGATAGCAATCATTTCTGAAGAATTTTGGGAAACACACATTTAAATATTGTGTTAGCAGTGGTAAAAAATTAATTGTCTGCTGTTTTTTTTTAAATTAGCTTCTCGGACAACTTATCACAGTGAACAGCAAAGAGAAAGAAGGTATGGTAATAATCACTGCTTCATTTGTAATTATTCTATCAATAAAATAAGTGTAAGAGGTAATTTATGATATATAAATGACAATGTTGCTATATAGAGTATCTAAATGTTGCATTAGGTATCTTTTATTACGCATATTTAAAAATGAGACAATAAATAGATTTAATTTTTTTTTAAATGTATTTTAAAATCGATCTTCTTTTCTGTGGCATATTCATTGGACTGCATTAATTGAAAAAGAGATTTGGGATGGGAAGAACTTATAGTATAGCCTTTATTGTTATTGTACATCATGTATTCAACGAAATTGGTTTTAGCCTCCCTGGTGCAATCCATAACAAAAAATACAAACAACATAAATAGTATAAAGTAATTGCAAGTAATTAGGAAAAAAAGAAAAACTAGTCATATGTTTCCGTGTGTGCGTGGAGTGATTATGGTTGTGTTAGGAGTCTGACAGCGCATGGGTAGAAACTATTTTTAAACCTATTTGTTTGGCTGGCTATTCACCTATGTCTTCTGCCTGATGGTAGAAGTGTGAAGAGACACCTGGCCAGAATGTGAATCATCTCTTCAATCAATCAATCCTTTATTGTCAATGCATAACATGTGTGCAGCGAAATTGAGTGAGCCTCCATCAATACAATCACACTAAGCACAGAAACACAGAATACATTCTGATACAGAATACATTTCAAAACTTATAACAAATCCCTAACGCCAGGAAGTGCCTGGGCTGGCACATCTTATATACTATACAACTTTTCAAGTACTTTGTTCTTTTATTTATTTATTTTCTACTTTTTCTGTCTGATTCTTGAACAAACAAGATGGCATCTAGTGATTAAAAAGATAAGTTAGACTAACAATACAATTAAAATGAATATTGATATTAAAAGTTTATAATAAATTAACAATTACAGCCTTGATATAAGACAAATGACATTATTTTCCAAAATAATTGGAAAAAGTGGCTAGAGTTTGTTCTGTGCATGAATGCTGTTATTAAAAAGTGATAAATCAAGTCTGTTGAGATTGGACATATAGGATACTATCAATTTCTGTGAACTTTGTAATGTTTTATATGTTGTGGCAATTCATGCCTTAGATGCCCAAAATTATATTGGCTGATTGTTTAGAGCAGGCATGGCTAACCTACAGCTCATGGGCTGTATATAGTGTGGGGCAGCTACTAATGCAGCCTCATGAAGTAATAAAAAAATAGAGAAAAACAAATGAAGTCTTGTTATTCATATACATTAACTATACTACATATTTTATATGCGGCCCAAGACAATTCTTCAATGTGGTACGGGAAACCAAAAGCTTGGACTATAGCAAATCTATGTGGATATTTCAAAAATTCAAAAATTAAATTCTTGCCAATTGTAAGAATGTTGGAGATTTTATTGGTCTCTTAGATACAGGCAACAAAAACAGGTGCTAAATGGATTTATCTATGGGCGCTAATGTATTGAAGTATGAGAAAAGGTGTTTCCCAGCAATTGAATTAGTAAAATCCAATCACTTTCCAAAATACCGTGTAATCATAAATGACTGGATATGGTCCTATTCCTTTTTCTCCATCCAGACGCCCTGAAATCACAATAGTTGCAGCTGAGCCACTTGGACCATCGTCCTGGTTTCCAGGTGGAAACCGTGTCCCTCAACAAGGGCTACTGTTCCAGTCAACTCATAGCCAGACGCCTTGGAGAGCCACTGAGCTTGTTCCAGCAGAGGTGAGGAAGCACAGGATTTCCTTCTTGGTTCAAGTTGATGTTTGTTTGGGCATTATAATATAGTGAAATAACTGTAGCACCAGAATTCATTGTTAGTAACATTTAGGACATGAACTGTGAGTTCAGGAGAAGAAATAGTGAAACGAAAAGGCAAAAAGTAAAACTGACGATCATGGCATAATAAAAAGCCAGCAGATAGACTGGCTTTTGAAATTCCTCTCTGAACAAGAAGAGAACTTGAGATTGCCATAAACTCTCCAGACAATTGCTTTTCCCGAGGCAACTATGAGACTGTAGTCTCTGGCAATTTGGAGGTCTGGAAGATAAGGGAACACAGGTAGTTCTTGACTTAAAATAGTTCATTTAGTAACAGTTCAAAATTACAACAGCAGTGAAAAAAGTGGCGTTTTTTCACACTTACAACTATTGGAGCAGCCCTCTGGTCACGTGATCAAAATTCAGATGTTTGGCAATTGGTTCATATGGTTGCAGTGTTCTGGGATCATTGATTGAGTTTTGCAGTCTTCTGGCATGCAAGGTCAATGTGACAGCCCGATTAATTTAACAGCTATTAATGTAATAATTTAACAGCTGCAGCCATTCACTTAACAATTGTGGCAAGAAAGATGGTGAAATGGAGCAAAATTCAAAACACTTAACAACATACATTTTGGAGTCAATTATGGCTGTAAGTCAAGGACTATCTGTAGTTATTTTGCTCTAACCTCAGTTGATGCTTTCAAAAGACACTGTGTTTACATACTTTCTTTATAAATCAGTTTTGGAAATTGCTTGTTAGCTGCTTTTCAGTTATTTCCATGGCCAAATTGTATAGCGAGTGTCAACTTTCCTGGGTAAACTAAACAGCAAACATGACTAGATGAGCTAAATCTACTTTATTCCAAGGCTACATTGATAGACTCTGAAAGTACAAGCTTTGCATCCTCCACTTTTAATTGCTTGCTCCATTTGGTTGGGTCGTTCCTTAGTTTCCTCTGAGCATAAAGTGACTTGGACTGTTATTTGATTGTTTCCTAAGCAGCATTTCTTCTCTCCTTTCTTCAAGGTCAGCCATGTATTCCATTACACTGAGTTTCCATTGATACTTAGCAAAATACATTTTAAATACAAGTTTATGGTCTTTTTTTTCTGGCATAAATAGCAAAAGGGTGAAACTTTTATAGAAAACTTTTGTTTTTAGAAAGTTATAAACTGATTAAGGATCTAGATAACTTTGAAATAAGATTTTGGAATTAATTATAAGAAAATGCTTTGGTTTTGAATGTTGATATGATACAATAGGATTTTGAGGCTTGGACATTAGAGGGAACCAAAAAGAACAAAGATTACCTTCAAAGGAGAATGCTTAAATTTGACTTACTAATACAGGTTGGAGCGAAATATTTTAATATTCAACATATTAAAGGATACTTTTTGAACAATGGAGCCAGAAGTTAATTTTAAGAGTGTCTGCTTCTACAGATAGATTGGTTTAAAAGATGTTGTGGAAGAGGAACAGGTTTTACTGGACAAGACTGAAGCTGATTTTAAGGTGAATTTGAAGATTTAAATGACAAAATGATATGAAAAAAAGTTTTACACAGGATATACAAAAGTAATCAGCTGACACTTTAATAATTAATAAAGATGTATACATAACTAACAAACCAAGAGAGTGACCTGGATAATTTTCCTATATTGTATTTACAAAAGATGCTTCTTAAGTTTTGAAGAATTTGGGGACAAAAAGAAAATTATGAAAAGAAACAAAGTTTTAGAGCATTATTTGAAGGGA
Source organism: Myanophis thanlyinensis (assembly GCA_017656035.1). Lineage (NCBI taxonomy): Eukaryota > Metazoa > Chordata > Lepidosauria > Squamata > Homalopsidae > Myanophis > Myanophis thanlyinensis. The sequence continues at coordinate 22,878 of JAEANM010001317.1, forward strand.
CTAAAGATCAAGATTGTTAAAAGTAAAAGGAAGGAATATAAAGTTGGTTTATGTAATCATGGTTAGAATAGATGTTATATCTGGCAGTTCTTAATGTACGTTAGCTGACAAGGACTGAAATGATGAGATTTTAAGGATTTGTTTTTATATAATAAATGGGATATGGGAAGAAAGAATATGTTATATTTTAAAAGAAGGTTACAAGTTAACTAAAATTGTTTATGCTTATGATGAAAGGGACATCATTTCTTTATTTCTTTTTTTTCTGTTTGCGTTTTTTTTTCCCTCTTCTATTTTCTATTTCCTTTTACTTTTTTGGACCTTCTTTTTTTTCTTTTAGTTTCTTTTTCTTTTTTAGTTTATATTAGTTTTTTTATCGCAGTTGGAATTTTACTAAAATTACTATTAAAAAGCATTTAGGACTTGTTCTAGGATTTTGTACATCTATAAATGCTGAATTTTTAACATGAATAGTGTGTTTTGTACATTTGATATTTTTATTTTTCAGCCACCTTCATATGAGCAGGTAATCAAAGAGATCAATCAAGTGCCAATCATCCCAGCCAGCAATAATAATGCTGCCTGTGCTGCTAATTCTAGATGTACTACTACATCTTCAACACAGACAGACTTTCCAGAAGAGATAATCAGCAATTTGCCAACAATAAATGTGAAAAATAATCTGTCGATTATCTCTGAATGCAAAAATACTCCAGGTATATTGCTGTTAATTTTAATTTGATGATGTCTAAAAGGATTGTATTGGTTAGAATTTTTTTAAAATTTTGATAGATGTATTATGCAAAATATATTGGAATTGGTTTCAGGTATTATTTGTGTGGATTGACGCAAAAGTCTTATAACTGAAATAAGATGGCATTGGTATATGTAATAACATGTAATGTATGCCACCAGGGCACAGTCATACAATTAGATTTTCAGAAATGAAATGGTTCTGGACTTTTATTTGGATACTCAAGCTTAGACGTTGACATAGATATTGAGTATGGAGTAACTGAAAAGTACTGGGTAATTGAAAATCTAGGAGAATATAAATCCAAAATACTTTTCAGAAGTTATACATTTATAAAAAATAAGCTGTAAAATATGAACTCAGAGGAAAAGATCTTTCTTGGTCATAATATACAAACTTGAAATTCCACATTTTTTTCAAACTGAAAACAATTTTTCAATTACTTAAATAAATGAACAAATATGTAACCAAATAACTACAATAAATAACATATTTTGCAAACTGATTTTTCTGGTAAAAAAATTTCAATGCCAATCCAGTCCCAAAGGTGTATATCTCAACGTTGTTATAAAAATCCACCCACAACACATTTTTGTATCTCACCAGTAAAACAATCCATCAATGTTACATACCATATGTATTGTTGATGATCCTCAATTATCATGATTAAAATGATAAAAAATACTTTAAAGAATCTTATTTACACAAACTGTTTTATCAGCAAGTAAATTCTAATGCACAAACTTTAAAGATTTAAAGATTACTTTAAACGTCATATATAGTTCATATCTTATGAAGCATATTTTATTGGAATGTATGACACGGTTATTTTAGTAGATACTGACGAAAGTTTTAAAGATAATTTTTCCATATGTTTTCAAAATATGCTTGAACACAAGATACAATTTCTATAAGTTATGTGAAAGTAATTTTATAAACTATTTGCTCTTATCACTGATATCATATTCTGCAGATAATTGAACTGATTCTATGACTGCGGACCTATTCAATGCAATATTTATTTTAAAAATGATGTGCCTAATGCTGTGGTTCTCAACCTGTGGTCCATGGATCCCTGGGGGCATGTGATGTCATCAGAAGGAGTCTGTGAAGGCTTGAAGAAATGTTATGGTTTAAATTTTGAGTTAAGTGTTGGTGATCTGTGGCCATAGTCCATGGCCACAAAAGGTATTTAAAGAAAGGTCCATGTTGAAGAAAAGGTTGAGAACCACTGGCCTAAGGTGTTATTTGATGTTGCAATTTTTCCATGAAACCTATTGTATATGTACATTGCTTTTTTACAGCTGTACATATTTCTCAGAAACCACCCAGACCTTCATCTTCTGTGATAAACAGCAATCTTCCCATAAATGAACAACTCTTAGTTATTTTAGAAGACCAGACTTCTCAAGAGAAATCGAATGCTGCAGTATGTCCTGTGCCAAAACCAAGATCAAAGGGCAATCTGAAACCAGTGGCTAAAGACAATCAAGCAAACAATCAGGAACAAACGAGTCCGTCAAGCAGCAAAAATGATGAGTTAACTAATTCTTTGATGTTCCTACTAGACAATAGCCTTAGAGAAAACCATATAGCAATCGACAGCATGGATACAGACAGCAACCAAAGTAACATATTATCACGGATTAAATCATTTGAAATGCAAGGGAACGTTGAAACTTCAGGACCAGCCAAGAAACCAGAAGTATCCCCACGTTCATTAGGTCCCAAACCTACCATTAGTGCAAAAAAGCCTGTAGTGCCACCAAAGCCAGGTGTTAACAGAGCATCAGGAGAATGGGAATCTTGGACAGAAAACAAGCAAAAAGCCGGCTCTCAGGAGAAGCCCCTCCAGACTGAGGAAGTTGGGAGCCACATTATAACCAAGCCTGAATTGCCAAAGAAGCCAACATTAGTGACTGCAAAGAGTAATAGCAATGGGCTCCTTAATTCAGGAAGTGGATCAGCTTTGGAGAATACTGATGGACAGAGAAAATTTCCCATTCCTGCTCCTAGACCACTTGTCCTCAAGAAGTCAGTCTCTTTCGAAAGTCCTTCTCTTCCTATGCTTCCCCTGAAACCAACAAGTACTGCTCCCAAGCTCTCTATAGCTGCCCAATCTAATGCCTTTAGATCCCCAGTGGAGTGTTGTCCAAGCAGCGTTGCGCCTTCTCCAACACAAAATATGACTTCTGCAGAAGGAGATCTGATCAGCTTTGACGACGATGTTTTACCCTTTAACCCTGTCAAGGCTGTTCAAGAAATTTCTCATTCAGAATCAGGTAAGCTTTAAAAAAAGAGAAAATGAGGTTTTGTAAAAAAAAGAAAGTTTCAGGTCGTACAGTAAATGCAGGTGCATTTTAACAGCAACATTAGGTATTTATATAAAAATTATGAAACCAAAACTCATTTATCTGCAAATGTTTCTGTCTGTCATGGATTTGGTTGGATGCACTGGTGAGTTTTCCAGTTAAGGTCTATGGCATCAAATCAATTAGTGCCTGTTAAATATTACAGTATCCCTATTTGACTTTAGCCTCCAAATACCTGGTTTGCAGAATTACTGGATTTTATTTATTGGTTACTATTTTCCGTGTTGTCCAAGATAACAGAAATGTGATAAAAGTAGATGCTATTAATTTGAATTACAATAATAGGTCAAAGATTCCGGATAAGCTCTCAGGTTATAGCCTGGGATTGGTTTGTGTGCTTAACTTTAAGGAAGCTGTACTCTGGAGTGGCCCTCCTTATCTTTGATTTCTTAGAAAACACCTGCTTGAATTACAGCAAAGAAAAACATTGTTTTGAAAATACTATTGCCACTTTCTCATTAAAATTTGTAAATATTTGGTCTTCTTTGAATTATAAAATTTTAATTATTTAAAATACTGACAGAATTATCATCGTTCAGAATTTACAATAAATGGAACGGGACATTAGTTGGTAATTGAACAGAAAAAAAACCCGGCAATGGTTAATGGTTGATTTTTTTAAAAAATTCAGTTCATTTTTTATTAGACTTTCATAAGGCTTGCATAAAAAATACTAAGTTAATACTAAGATAATAACATTGAGGAGCTATGTACCAGAGAGGTTAAGAGCTAAATAAATGTACTTGTATGAGTTTATATGTCAAACCCAAATTGTTGTAACAGTGATTGCAATTCTGGGAATCACTTCTGAAATTTAATAAGCTAATTATTGTCACTAGAAATGCAGGTGGAACATACTGACACTGATAATTAGTACTATATTAGCCTTAGTAAATTTTTAGCTCTTGAAGTAGATTAATTTGTGTAGATCTTTGTGTAGATCTGTTTATATTAGAAATACGGTTTTATAAACTGATTTATGAAAGATTTTCAACCAGTGTATAGCAAAGGTGCCAGTCAAAGAAGAATTTTATTATATTTAACAGTGTTTATAGGCAGATTTTTAAAGTGGCCAGTAATGTTTTATTTATACAAAAATAAAATGATACAGAAAAAAACTGATTTTCTATTTAAGCTCTAGTTAATTTAGATACCAAAGAACGAAAAGTTACAATTTACTTCAAAAACTATAGAACTGGTTTGTGAATTTAAAGACATTCCTGCAGTTATTCCCATCCCATCAATGTGACCAGTTGTGGGGTGAAAAATTATAATTAGGAGAATAGTTCTTTCTTTCTGTTTGGTGTGATTCATGTGGTAGCACCCAAGCTGAGTTCATAGGCTGATTGGCTGAAGAGTTCACACATCTTCTCTCAAAACTTTCTGGTCCCACCTTCTGCTCTGGGGTACTGGCTTGGTAATTCCTGCTGCCACCAACTCTGTTCAAGAGGTTAGAGAAAGAGGCATTGTGGCCTTGTATCCTCTCCTTTAACTTTGAATATGAGAGAGAATTGGCAAGTAAGAAGATAAAAATAAGAATATGAGAATAATTGCATCTCTTGGCCATATAGCATCAAGGCAAGTGGCTAGAGGTGGTATCATTCCATTTCCACCACTTCCATCCTGGGAGAAAGACCTCAGAAGAGTAAAAATAAAAAAATCTTACAAGAGTAAATAAAACCAGTTGTGTGTATGTGTGTGTCTGTATGTAAATGTATATAAACTCTTGGCTTATATATTCATTGTTGCAAGAGCTAGTGTACAGAGTTGGTGAACTACACCAGCCCGCAAATAATTTAAACTCAAAAATTCGAAAGACCACAATACTGATCTGATCTTTTATTTCCAGATTAAGCATAACAATTGCTCCCTGGAACTCCTTAGAGAATAACATTTTTTCCTACTCAGGAAAAAGAGGGGCTGGTGCATTTGCCCTTTCTTTATATCAGTGCTTATTGTCAGTGCTTTCCAATGTATATTCACTGTCTTAGTAACTGGCTGTCATTCCTGTGAATGTGGACTGGCATCATCACATTGGCATTGTGGGAAATCTAATTATCAAGTTGCTGCAGGCCTATCCAGAACTGAAGAATGAGATAACTGGCAACGGAAAGTGGCTTTTGTAGTCTTAAAATATGAAGCCAGATATGACAGATGTTATGTGTGTTTTGGAAAGCTTTATAGGAAGTAAAAAAATAATGATAAACCAAGAAAAACATCAAATCGCCAAAAAAAGCAAGCTCAGCAGCCAAAGAATGTTAAGGGCAAATTGAAAAAAAAAACCAAAACCAAACATTGAGAATGAATATGAGTGAAATGCTCTGTTTAGAAGGAAGTGGTCAAGCCCCTAATACAATTCCCAACCAAGGAAGCAAGATTCTCACAGTTGTATCAATCCGGTTTAATGCAAGATTAAAAAGATCTGGACCATCACGGACCTATGGACCTTCCGGCGCGTATTAAAAACCTATTTGTTCCAACAGGCCGATCTGGCCTAAGTACTATTGGCTGGAGGTTTTAAATTAGTTTTTAAATCAGTTTTTTAAATTTGTAATTTTCTAACTTTTAAATTTTTAAATTTCTAATCTTT
>JAEANM010001318.1:0-11119 GCA_017656035.1 Myanophis thanlyinensis
CTATCCCGGGCCTTCCAGAGATCATCCACCAATGCGACCAAGGCTGTCTCCGTGCTAAAGCCAGGCCTGAAACCCGAGTCATGTGCTGGCCGCGCCCACCCCCCGGTTTAGCAAGGGGGGGGGGGGAAGTCACGATATGTCACGTGACGATGCGAGTCACGTGACATACTGTATCGTGACTTTTATCGTGACATATCAACGACCCCTGTATTACATCATTAGAAATATGTACACACGCATCATTTTCTCCTCCTTTCTGAAATGTATAAATATGAACTTGTCTCTTTGTCCGCAGGGGTGGCTCTCCTATTTCTCTGGAGGTTGCAAGGTTCTGGATGGGTGCAATGGGGCTCTGAGTCAGGCAAGACGGAGTGGCTTTGGTTACTTGGGCCTTTCGGTGACAAGGTTCTTCCACCACCACTCGTCCTGAATTGGGTGGCACTGCCCCAGGCAGACCCAGTGAGAAATCTGGGGGGGTCCTTGGTTATATTGGGAACCCTTTAGAGGTCAAAATGAAATACTGGAAGAACCAGGCATCCGTGCATCTTGGCGCCTAGGAGATCAGAAGCCAGACTCTGCTGTTCTTCCACCATGATTCTCCTGCCTCTTTAGAAAGGATGCCGGCCTCCTCAGGGACGGCTTCCCTGATGATGACGGTGAAGGCTGAGGGTCACCTTTGGGGAGTAAACGGGCACTATCTTGAACCCTACCATTTTGCAATTCAGAAAGTAGTGTTGCACTGTATGTGTTGTAGTTTATTTTGATCTGTTGAAAACACAGCGGTATTATTTTGGCCAGCATGAATCAATTACAACCAATTACTATCCAGCAGCATATATGTTTGAGAAACAGAGAAAGAAATATACTTAGAAGGATCCAGGTCCAAACAGTGCTAAGTGCTTATGAAAATACCCATCCATAGATGTCAGCCTCTTAAAAGTTTTCAGCAGTCTCAAAGTCACTTTGCAAGTTTTCTTCACTCGCTGCAAAAATGTTTCTCCTAATGGAGGCGTGAAAAATTGGTCAGCCATTCAGTCTGAAAATAATAGTAAGGAAGCAAGCAGCAGAACTCACCTCACTTGCATCCGAGAGACTGACTGAGTAATATCCACCAGGGCCTTGCTCCTAGAAGTCCCAGGGGAAGGCAGTGTGCCAGGAGCAGGGGTTCCGGCTGCCGAGGGGAGGCTGCCCTTTCTCTTCGCAACCGCGGCTGGGCTTTCCAGGGAAGACCCCAGTCCCGCCTCCTCTGCAAGTCACAAAGAGAACGCTCAGCACGGAGCTGACCAGGCCTGGCCCAGCAGATGGGAAGAGCCGCCCGGGAGAACTCGCAGCAAGACAAAGGGACCGCACCGACTTCCTGACAAAGTCACTCCAAGCAGCTCTTCCATTCCCAGGCCCCAAGCAAGGAGACCAAGAGTGGAGTATACAAGCAGCCTGGCCCAGCTAGCGGGACGAAGAGACTAGCTGCAACGGCCTGCACCAACGCACGGGCATTGTAATGAAAAAGCTGGGCATTTATCGTCCTTTGCGAAATGGCCCAAGGGGATGAGACAAGGGGGTGGACTCGAAAAGGGCTGCATTTACACCTCCCTCCCTCCCTCCCCCCCTCCCTCCTTCCATGACTTGAGATCCTCTTGAAATTCCACAGAAACAGCTTTCCTTTGGGGAGGCAGGAAGACCCAAAGCCACACACCTCTTCCATACCAGCAATATTCCCACCACCGAGAACTTTATTCCAAGGGGCTGGCTATGGTCCCCACCCACCCACCTGCACTCCTACTCTCCCTCGGCTCAAACATGTACTTCCTTGGGCCCATGTGCTCCCACGGGAGTCCAGGAAGAGGAACGGCTCCCACAACAGAGCGCAGCCTTGAGAGGCCGATTGCTTCTGACTCTCCCGAACAACCTACGTCAGCCACAACTCCTACAAAAGCAGTCCTGCATGCATGGCCTAGCCAGCCCCACACCAGAACCAACCCAGGAAAGGGCTGCCCGCTTCTTACCATGGGGGCTTTGCTGGCTCCCGGCCCTCTTGGCTTCGGGGAAGAACATCCTTTGCTTCATGCGAACCACAAGACTTTCCACCTCCTCATCGGAGCTCTCCGGCTCCCTTGAGCTCTGCCACTGGCTCTGGAGGAGGGAAGAGCCTGACCTCCCCCAGGAAGCAGCGGAGCCCCTCCAGGGAGAGGCAAGAGGCAGGCGATGGGAGGGATTCCCTGGGGGCCCTCCGACAAAGATGGTATCGTCGTCGCTCTCCAGGTCACTGCACAAGAGTGGGGAGAAAACAGGCCCAGCAGAGGAGGCAGCCGCCCTCCCAGCAACATTGGAGGCTTTTGTTGCGTGGAGAGGCCATGAATCTACAATAGAACAGAACAACAGAGCTGGAAGGAACCTCAGAGGTCTTCTAGTCCAACCCCCTGCTCTGGCAGGAAACCCCGTACCATTTCAGACAAATAGTTGTCCAATCTCTTCTTAAAATCTCCCAGTGTTGGACCATTCACAACTTCTGGAAGTTGTTCTGCTGATTAATTATTCTAACTGTCAGGAAATTTCTCCTTGGTTCTAGGTTGTTTCTCTCCTTGATCAATCTCCATCTAATATGATGAAACATTCTCAAAAATTTATTTATTAAACTTTCATGACACCCATATTCCCAAAATCCTGTCTTCTAAGCCAAATTAGGCATTTTCATAAGGTAAGTAGAGCAGAGCTTCCTTGGGAGTTCTTCTTGGCAGAAATGGCTGGCTGCTCCCTTCTCCTAAGCTGTTTCCTCAGCTCCCCAGTCTACCCTTCAGTGCTGCATTTCCTGGTGGTGCCTCATCCACACATAATCCCTGATCAGTTTTATGACAGCAGCCAAAGTTAGCTTGGTATCATCAACTAGCTGGGCATAACCTTTACATAAAATCAGTTAGCCCGTGATCATTTATTTCAAACTCACGGCCACAGCCAATGACAAAGAAGACTCTTAAGATCAGACTGAATGTCAGCCTGCATCTTCACTTTCTTTCAAGCTAGCTGCCATGAAAACCAGGGGAGGGAGGGGGGGCAAAGCAATGGGCATTTGGGAAGGGAAGCTTGCAGGAGGTGATGGTGGAATTCCTGAGAAGCGATGGGGAGGCCTGGTCTCAGAATGGCCAGCTCGGGTTGTTTGACATCTTCCAAGGGCAACTGTCCTGGAGGAGTGATGCACCTGGACCACAGTCATTCCCAAAACGTCTTCCTGGCCAATGACTAAACTCTGGTGGCCCGGCTACTGGGGCTGGGCTGGGCTGGGCTGGGCTGGCGGCTAGTTTCAATTTGTCTCTGAAGGCACGTTTTGCTTCAATCAGTTCTTTCCTAGTAAAAGAACCTTTTTGTCTGAATCTATGGAGTTAAGTTTTATTTCTGAGGGATTGAGTGGAGGCAGCCCTGACACCAACAACCAAGAGGTAAACAATACTCCAATCAAGGAACTGCCAAACAAGCTAACGGTAAACAGTCCCACCCAAGAATCTCTAAGACCACCCACGTCCCCACTGACAGGACAATCCATTAGAATATAAACTGAGGGCGAACCCCACTTTCTATTAATACTGATGATGTTACCTAGCTTGGGTAATGAAATGTTTGCAAGAAAACAGCCAAGCTCAGAGAGCATCCAGAAGCACTCAAAACAAGATTCTGCCAGCGCTTTTTCCTCGGAAACGATGCAGCCTGCAGAGCCTTCCACTAGGTAATATTATCAGAGAGGGAGAGGGCACGGCGAGAGGGTATTTAGCATTATTCCCAGGGAATTTAACTGAAAGACTGTGGCCCTTTAGCGTGGGAACAAGAGTGCCACCCCAACAGCAGTCATAACGATGAGGAAGGCATTTCAAAATTACAATCTTCTTCAGTTGGCATTTCTGACTGTTGAATTAAAGGGGCTGTCTTGTACCAAACTGGGTGCTGAAACAGCACGCTCCCCTTTAAGAATGTGGGAAAGAAAAAAGCAGATAAACTTTGCCAAGCCCTGCTCCCAAAAGGGGGGAAGTGGGGGTTGACTCACTTGCCTTTTGCTGCAGATCCATACTTATCTTCAGGAGAGCTAAAAACATTCTCCTTTGAACTTTTCAGATAGAGAGAAGTGAAAAAAAAATTAGAATTAAGACTTAAACTCTGGAAGCAAATAAGGATTTTTAAAACTGCCCCCCTTCCCACCCCTTGTGAAATTCCCACCTTTATATCACTGGGCTAAACCCAGGCAGGCCCTTCTTGGACCTGAAAGGCCCCAAAGTCCCTCCCAACTCTTGTTTTTCTGTTCTGTTCGTCACCTCTTGGGCCTCATGTCAAGCCAAATGTCAGGTGCAAAAGGCCAGGTCCAAGTGCAACTGACTTATTGCTAAGAGCCTAGGCATAGGAATCTTCTCAACCGATGGACAGCACTTGGTTAGTTAGAGAAGGGTCAGTCCCGGGGGAGGAGGGGAGTTTGGACTTTATCTGTGGCTACCTAGTGATGTTAGGATAACCCCAGAAGTGCTTTTTCAAGAGGCAATTGGACTTTCTTATTTTTCTTTGAAGATGTTTCGCTCCTCATCCAAGAAGTTTCTTCATTTCTGACTGGATGGGAAATGGAAGGATTTACATTCCCTGCAGACAGCTGGTCATTTGCATTCTTTTAGGAGTTATGGAGGCCACTTGGAGGTTTATTTGTGTCCTCAGGGTCACATGAGTAGCGCAAATGGGTGTGTGGAGCCTTCTTGGAACTGTTGAGAGGACTGTGTTGTGGACTGGAGGTAGAGGATGTCGTAACCCCCCTCCCCGTCGTCGTCTCCCCCCCACCCATTGAGAGAGGGCTGTTCAATTTTGACCTAGATGGCCTCTTTGACCCCTCTTTCAAACCAGGATTGGGTGCTCTTCCCTCCCCTACTTGGGTGCTCTTCCCTCCCCTACTTCAAGAGATTAAAATCCTATCCCCTTGACTTTTCCATTGTTAAAAGCATTTAGCTCATATTGAGATTAAATTTACAAAAGCAAGTAAGTCTCACTTTAATCTTTGTAACAAAGTTTTTAAGTATTAAATGTGGAATAAACAGCCCATTTGGCTATTATTGGCCTGAGTTTCATCATGCACTTTTGGGTGATGACCAAAAGAAGCAGAAAATAGTTCATAAAAGCCAGTAAAACATCTCTTCCCTGCAACCCCTGGGAAAATCCTTGGTTTTTTTACTTCACCTGGAAAATCAGCTGAATCAGCCTGCACTATAAAGGGCCTTGTTAGGGTGCTGATAAATATACTGCACTTTTCCCAATATTTCTTAGTTGGTCATGTTATTATTTCATTTTCTGCTAACAAATTTGACTGATCTGAAAATGTTTAGAAGAACCAGACCTGGCTGGTCCTTTGGGTGGAGGAGAGAATAATCAGGAAGCCTCAGAGCTTCAGACGTGGGCAAAGTCAGACCCTCCTGGGCTGTTCTCAGGAGAGCGGCCTGGTTCTTCCCATAAAGCCATGGGGGGGGGGGGGGACGGACAACTTTCTTTTCCTCCTTTTACTGTGACCACATCTCTTGGAGGCCTTTTAAGGAGTATCCAGGAGGCACAGAGAAGCAGCTCCTGGGAGGGGGTGGGGGGTGGGGAAGCAAGAAGCCTCCCATTCAAAACACATCCTGCCCACTCTGGCCTCTGCTCCAGGTCATGCTTTTTGGGGAAACTGAAGCCAATTCGATTGGCCCCCAACTCAAGAGCCACAAAAGCACCAGGCAGGTAGTTGCTGTATCTCCCACTAAGGACCGGGGAGAAGTTTTATTTTGAAAAAAAACCCAGCAAGATATAAAAGTGAAACTTACATATCTATATGCAAGTAGTTTCGATTCTCTCCCACCTACATTTTATCCTATTGCTATTATTTTAAAATTAGTATGTTACAGTAATTTCTATGCTGTTCAATTATCATTATTACACTATTCCTATATAGGAATCACACTGAGACGGATAGCTATATACACTAGTCAAATAAATAAATTACAGAATTATTAAGGTAACTACAAAAACTATGTAGGAATTAACACTGCTCTTTTAAAACTTTGTTTACTAAACATGAATCACGCTCTCTTTGTCCAATCAAATCTTAAAATGTTTAAAACTGAATACGTTTCAGAAAGTCCAAATCAAAGCACAAAATTTCAGACACACCTGCTGTTTCTTGTCCTTGGTGTACAACATGAAGCAGATCTGGGGATTCTCATTCTAGACAAAACTAAAACAAGTCATAGAAGGAAACAAAACCATTAAAGTCTCAAAAAAACCCAACCACTTGAAAGCAAATTTAGTTTAATTAAGAATTTGCTTCCCTTTCAGGCTCTTTCGGGCCTAACGGGGAGGCCACTGGACTCCCCTTGGAAAGATCGTGCTGAGCCAGCCGTTGGGAACTGGCAGGCAATGGGAGGCAAGCGGGAGCAACCCGGGTCTGTCAAGGGGAGTGTGTCCCTTCAGACATGTAAGCCCAGGACTAGATGCAGATGGTCCTCCACTTACAACACTTCATTTAGTGGCTGTTCAAAGCACTGAAAAAAGTGACTTGTGACGGTTCTTCAGACAAGCGTGGCAGTCTCCCCATGGTGGCGTGGTTAAAATTGAGGTGCTCGGCAAGTGACTTGCGTCCCTGAATGAAGTAGAAAGAGGGAAGAAGGAGGAGAGAGGGAAGGAGAGGGAAGTGAGGGCGAGGAGAGGAGAAGGGAAAGGAAGAAGAGGAATGTGGAGGGGAGAAGGGAAGGGATGGGCTGTCTCACAGTGAAATATTGTTATAGAATATATTAAAAGTATTAGTAGGCTGGTGAAAGGAAAGAAGTGGAAAGAAAATTGTAGTATGTATGAAGTTAATAGAATGGTGTCTTAGATTGTCATACACAGACCATCCTCACCTTCGAGTGTGAGTGAGTATTGTAGGGTTATCAAAATTGTCAATATCAACATTATCATTTGATATCAAAATTAACATTGAGAAATCACATTGTTCATGTATTTAAGGTATTTAATGTCTATATATATTCAAAAATAAAAATAATAAGAAAGCGTCCCTGAATCACATGGTCCCCCTTCTGACAAGCAAAGTCAGTGGGGAAGCCAGATTCGCTTAGCAACCATATTACTAACTTAACAACCGCAATGATTCAGTTAACATGTATGGAAGAAAGGTTGTAAAATGGGGCAAAACTCACTTAACAAACCTCTCACTTAGCAACAATAATTTTGAGGACTACTTGTAGGTTAAAAAAGCTTAGAGATCACACAACCTGTGCATCATATACACAGAGGGAAGGGATGCAAAGGGAAGAGGACCTGGAGGACACGAGGCTGCTGGCCAGGCAGGAGGAGGGAGAGCAGCTGCAGGGGAGAGCAAGGCACATAGAGTCTGAGGGGGCCCTGGGAAGTCCAGCAGACCCCAAGGGGATGACTTTATATCCAGGGAGCAGCACCTCTGAACGCCACAAGCAATCCTTGGATGACCATCAACACGCCTCCACTCCTGCCCTGGAGTCTCGGGTGATGCCGTACTGGGGACCCAGCTGTGAACCAGAGGGGAAACGGGGCCAGCTGAGTGAAGGCTACACGAAGAAGCCTCTTGCAGGCCTCCAAGGACAAACTCCCTCCTTCCCCTTTTACTGGCTAGATCTTTAGGCGGATTCTTCCTCAATTCATTCAGCTCCTAGCTGATGGGGGGGGGGGGGCTCCTGACTCTCTTGTCTGACCGTTTCCAAGGCAGCCTCTCCTCTTCCTTTCTTCAAGGTGACGTCGGAGGGTCGCAACTCTGAAAGGATTACCCCAAGGCCAGCCATATTGTGTGTGGTGTCCAGGGTCCATTCCCTTCCCTGGGTTGCAGGCAGAACCGGTTGTGGGGCCACCAGCTGTGCAGATCAGCTGTTTCCCAAAGAAAGCATCCCATGCAGTGTGGTGGCCAGGGGCCAAAGGAACATGGCCCTCTTGGCCTGTGCTTCTGGGCGAGGAGGACCAGTGCTGCTGGAATGCAGACGAGGGCTGCTTTTTCCACTGTGCACATGTGGTGATGAGGGACTCTACTGTGGCCGAGGCAGGGCTAGTCCAGGCTGTCTGTGGCTTGTGGGGTCCTGTACTTCCATTTTGTTTCCTTTCCCCCAGGTGGGATTTGGAAGGCCCTGGGAACAACCTTCTGCATGAACTTTTCATCAGCATTCACCGCCATCCAGGAAGATTTAGCTGGATGGATTTAATTGCAATGGGACTAGTCATCGTAGGAGAAAGTTTAGTGGTAGGTGAGACTGTACTTAAATTTCCCACAAAATGAGGGTGGGTTGTTTTTTTTTAGTTATTGGGTTGTATAGTTTTGGCCACAGCAGTCTGGTGGCAGGGCAATGATTCTGGAACGGTGAGGTTGGTAGATGGATAGGTGTGGTGATCCCTGACTAACCAGAGGTGCCAAGTGCTTAATACTGCAAAGGCGGCTCGAATATTAGGGAGTCCTCACTGGAAGATTGAGCTAAGGGATGCAGGCCCAGATGTGGATCCTTATGGAGAGGGGAGAGCAGGCTGCAACGTTCCAGTAACAACAGGTAGGAGATAGGACAGGAAACATGGGGTGAGATGTTCATGGGAGACAGGCTATAGGATCTTGTTCTAGCACCTGGAAGTCACTCCTGGGTCCCAGATGTCAGACTCTCATGGTCCTGGTTGTTGGCTGCTGCTGCAGATTGCCACATCAGTTTGTAAGAAGGCTATCCTTATTCACAACTTGAATTGTTGATGAAAATACTGGCCTGGTGTAGGAGAGCAGGCAGAGCTGAGGGGGAGGCAGTTAAGCATGTCATTGTCAAGTCTAAAAGGACAATTTTGGACTGGGGTTTTTCGGCTGAAGAATATTGGCCAACATTTTAGAGTACTGTTTGGGGCCTTTTAGCTTTGACACATTTTTTATTTCTTTTGCAAGGTCGCCGAGTTGGCAGAGAGGAGGGTTGGTGAAGACAACTCAGAATTGTTATCTTGTTTGCATTCTTTTATGTTTAGTTCTCATGAGAAAGTTTCTTTGGCCATTTTACACCTGTGGTGGGACATCTCAGGGGAAACGTTATAATTCTCTTTGAAGAGGTTGGTGAGAAATTAACATGTGAGAATTAGTGGGGTGGAACTTTCAGTTTTACTTGGGTGGAGAAAGTCCGGGAATTTCAGATTCGGGATTTCTCCAGGACGTACCAGAACAATGTCTTCAATAAAATCTTATTCTTTGGACTTTGTCTCTTTGGAGTTCTGATTGCATTGCTGATGTTGTGTGGAACCCTGACAGTCATCAGCTTAGCATCGTTGCATTCCCATAAGTGGTCCACGTCCAACCCCTCCTGAATTCCATTGACTCTTATCTGGCATCAGTTTAGTGTTGAACTTTAGTTGACCAAATTTTTGTGCAGAAGACTGAATAAACCTTCTATTCTGAAATCTAACAGACAGTCCTAATTCTTTGTGCCTGACACTTGGCAAGCATTACCAGGAGAGGATCTGGCTGGGAGAGGAGGCATTCCCTGAGACATGCCCAGTAATGTTCTGGGTCCAACACCAGCCAGAACCCCAGAGAAGGGCAATGGGGGTTGCAGCAATCATCTAAGATACTTGGGAAACAGCCAGGGACCCTGTTCCTCTGATTGCCAGATGTGCAGCAGTATTCATTAAGGTACTGAGAGGGATGGTTGGGACTGCAGTTGTACCAGCATCCCTGCTGCATAGCAGTTTCTCTGCCTGAGCATCTTGATTGTGTTCTGAGCCAATGGTGAAGTTCCCTGCAGTTATGGTCTTGGAACACTTCAGCTTGCTTTCCCTGGGTCTGGGGTCTGAGGTATCTCAATTCATGGCCACTGCAACAGCCATGGATCTGTCCAAGTCATCCAGAGCCCAACACATAATAGTGGTAATACAACTGACCTTGTTTTTTTCTGTCAGAACAGTGATAAGGTCCTGTGGAACTGGGAGATATTGGTTTCTCCCATCATGGTCAGGCCACTCCCTGGTGAGCCTCCATAGTATCACCATCCATAATAACAGCTTTATTTGGTACTACATATATTTATTTTGTATAGTCTAAATTGTTTTTAAGATTTTTGATGTATGTCTCTCACAGTGCTTTGTTGATATAGGCAGTTATAAAAATTAAATAAATAAATAAAATATAATTCAGTGATGATCTTAGTTTTTCTTTCAGCAATACAACCAGCACAGAGCTTGAACAAATATACTGTACAGATCTACTGCCAGAAGACATTGCAAAGGGCTACCAAAAACGATGGGCAGGGGAGGGGAGGAGAGGTGTATCTGTTCGGGAAGCTGCTTCAAGATCAGCCAGCAGACCAGCCACATACCATCTTGTACTTGGAACTGACCATTAGGAAAACACCCTGCCTGAACCCGACTGGCTACACGGGTGAGCAATAGGAGGGAACTGAGGGAGGGAAAAGTGGAACTTAGGGATTTTAGCATGTGGTTGCCAGTTCTGGTTTTGCAGAACTGCAATATACCTTGACTCTCTTTTTTTCAACAAATGGAGCCAAGGATCATGACTATTTAGAGGTTTAAGTTGCAGCAGGTCTGACATTTTGCAACTTTCTTACAAGCAAAGTGAATGGGGAAGCCAGATTCACTTAACAGTTCCAGCAAGAATGGTCACAAAATGGAGCAAAATTCACTTAACAAATGTTTCATTTAGCAACAGAAATTTTGGGCTCAATTGTGGTCATAAGTCGAGGACTGCCTGTAGTAGAAAGAAAGCAGAGGAGCAAACAGAACTGAAAGTCATACTCCAAAAAAAGTATTCTCTGTACTTCTGCAGGTTAACTTTTACCTACTTACATTTTCCAAATTCATCCTCGCTGCCTGAAGATGAGGAGCTGTAAAACAAACCGCAGGAGGACCATTAGTGCCAAGAACAAAATCTTTCTTGTAGGGCTGTAAGGAAAAAGGCACTTGGGAAAAGCACCGCAGGCAGGACAGGACGGTCGTGCTCCCTCAGTAGGAACTCCAGGCAAACGAAAGGGCCAGGCTGAAAGACGACAACCCCCCCCACCCCCCCCACGCCCGTCTAGACAGAGTAGACAATGGGGGTGGGGGTGGGGGTGAAGCAGAGCTCGGCGCTTCCAGGGGT
>JAEANM010001318.1:11219-28587 GCA_017656035.1 Myanophis thanlyinensis
CCAGGAGAGAAAAGGGAGATCCTCCCTCATTGCTTCTCCTCCAGCCTGCAGAATGCTCCCGGAGGAGGAGGAGGAGGGGGTGCTTGGGACGTTACAGAAGCTGCATAGCTGGGGGGAGGGGGGAAGGCAGCTGGGGTTGGAAAGGTGGGGGGGTGGGGGGGGGAGATCCTCCTAGGAGAGAGTTTCTGCTCATGGCCTCTGAGCAGCCATGGTGTCATGGGGTTTTGAGAGAAGTCAGCTGGTGAGTCAGCCCAGGTGGGACCCGAGTTGAGTCCCCTGCTAGGCGAGGTTGCCCAGAACATCTTGTTGATGCAGGAAACCGCTGAGTCAGTTCCCAGCCCCTCTGCTTGACCATTCTAGGAAAGCCCTTAGCCAGCAAAGCAGTCGTGGTCTTTGGACTCAGGGACAAGCTCTGCTGGCAGAGAACTTTTGCCTAGCACTACAAGGAAGCCAACCCCATTCCATCTGACACTTCCCTTGACCAGCAAGGCAGTTTTTCCAGATGGTCAGATTTGTCTGTGGCTCAAGGGAGTTTATACAGGCATAACCTATCTCAGAGGAAATTTGACCCCGTGCACTGCCTGGTTCATCCCACTTTTTAAAAGGCAGCATTCCAGATCTTTTCATGTTAAGTGTGTGCAAAAGGCCTGGCTGTCTCCAAGGTGGGCCCTGGCAAACCGCCTTCCTTGTCTGCTTGGGGGGGATGTTCAGAAGTGGCAGTCATGCAGAACCCTGCTGTTATAACTGAGGGGGCTGTTATGTTCAGCGTTCATTACTTGGGAGGCAGAGCCTGGATGCTGAAGTTGCCTCTTGCTCCCGAGGAATCCAGTAAGAACAAACCTGAGTTCTGGGTTATAAGGACCCTTCTGGAGACTTCTAGAAGCCGACGAAGAGGGAGATCAGGACTGTCATTTCCGCCCCTTTGAAACAAAATGGCAAGCTCAGCCCTCAGGCCTGACATTGCCTTGACCCTTCGCCTTCTGGCTGTTGTTGGGTTGAGTTGGGTTAAGGTTCCTCTTTCAGAAGTCCGGGATTATTTACTCCCACTCAAAAAAATACAGTTTTCTGCCATTTTGCTTTTTTACTAAAGCTTCAAAACATTTTACTGCATGTAAAATGTTAGGGAAGCCCCTGGGTGCCAAAAGACATGCTGAACCTTTGAATGCCAGTGGCTTCCCCCCTACCTCATCAAGTTCACCTCACAGAGACTAACCCAACATGCTTGAGTTTCTGTCACATACTGTGCCCAAACATATAAACCTATGATGGCTTAATGAGTTCTGTGATTTAACAGGATACAGCCTGTCATGTAGATAAATTTTCCATATATCCTCAATCACAAACTAGAAATCTTAGTCTGGTCTAATATGTCATGTGAACTAGACCAGCAAGCATGAGCTGCTGTTGAGCAACACAACATGGGTGCAAACAGTCTTCTTCACATCTTTTATTAAGGTTCAACATTCCACTTTTACCAGGGCAGGTTTTGTTATGGAAAACTGCCCGTAGTTGCTTTTCGATGCCTAGAAGACGCAATCTTCTGCCCTGGACTCCAAAGTCATTAATCAGATCACTATGTGAGGTTATTTTGTTGGGGCAGTTCCACATACAATTCTACCTTCACATGGCAGTTGGAAGAAAAGCCTGCATACTAGGTGACCCAAAGAACAGCTCTAGGTTTCAAATGCACCTACATTAACCCTCATCCATACCACTGGGGGGGAAGCCTGATGAATTCAAGTGAGGCACCAAAGCCATACAGAAAGGGATGAGGATGTGCACGCTCTCCCTTGCAAGCCAGCCACACTCACTTTCTCACAGAGCACACTTGCACAGCTGCACACTCACGTGTTACCTAGGCAATAGCAGCAGCACCCCCACATGAGCTGTTCGGGGGGGGGGAGGGATGCCTTCTTTTTTGACATGGCTCATCCTCTCTTACAGCCCTAAGCTTCGAGGTGGTGCACGCAGAGATAGTCCATGCTTAGATCATTTTATTAGTTTTAGAATGCGTGCAGGGAAGAGATTTGAAGTTGGTTCTCCTCCTATGATGCTACCAGGGTTAACATGGAATGATCCCATCAACTGATAAACATTCATCTCCCTCTTGCCAGGATGACAACTGGGATTTCTACTGCCCAGGCCCCTCCAGCAGCAGCCCCCACCCCATGTGGGCTTTTTTTCAAGGCCCACGTCCCAACCCACCCACCAGGGGAATGCCCTACATGTAGGTCCAGCAGGAAGACCAGTGGCTGGCACGGCAGGTCTCGCAGAGGAGAGGGCTGCTGGAAATGTTCAGGGCAAGGAGCAGGTGCCTTTCAGGTCCTGGCATCATCCTCTGCCTTCAGCCATAGCTGTGGGGACTATGGAGATTGATGGGAGAGGATTCCTGGCGTCCCAACTGGCCCTTCAGCTGCCAGAGCCGATGGCTGAGATTTTGCACTTGACAAGTGCCCAAAGAACAACCCACGCGCATTAGTTGGGCAGCGCGGCGCTTTCGACGAAGGGCTGGCATCAGTGCGGGCCGAGGCAGAGGGCCATAGTCAAGCTGCAGGGGGTCCAGTCTGGGCCTGGGGAACTCTTGGAGGGGGAGCAGGCTGTCTACCATCCCAGGCTGCTTCTGAGCCAGCCAAGGCACCTCATTCTTCTTTGGAAGCCAGGAAGAACGGTGGTTTGAGTCCCAAGGTTTCCTGCAACAAAGGAAGAAAGACTCTTAGAGGGCCCCTGGATGTGCAAAAAGGAAAGAAGAGCTGGAGGCGGAGGGATGCTGAACTCGGGCGCTTCTGGGTGAGAAAGGGGGGACATTCCTTCTCCAATCTAGAACTTGATAGTCTTTGAGCTTGAAAGGTTGGGGAATCCATTGGGTATAGATCAGGCTATCCATAATATGGTTAGTCTTGGGAATACAATATGATATGTACTGACCATAAGGTGTTTGTGAGTTGTGTAAATTCTGCCTATATATCAGACTTATTTTTCGTGGCAGTTTATATCCCCTCCCCATCTCAATTGCCACAGGCAGGCATTAACTGAAGTCAAGCAGCATTTTTTTTTAAAGTTGCATTTACCATACCCCTCCCCCCCAAAGTATGAGGTGGTGGATCTAACATTGCTACCAATAAACTTCAACTTTCCTGAGGTTGGTGTGTGTTGGAGAAAAGCTGCAAAAACCTTTCATTCAGCCCTTCTGACTTGGTGTTAGCTGCCCCCCCTCCAATTAATGTATCCTGGCACTTCGGCTCCTTTCATCTTTATTTTGGCCTCTCAAGTTTTAATGAGATTTATAAAGATGAAGCTGAGATTGGAACATCTGGCAAGGCTGATCAGGAAGTTCTTGCAAATATAAAAGTCGAAATAAGACAAAACTTGGATAGAACTGTATCCTGATGCTTTTGCTGCCACCCAACCAAGTTAAGCTAACCCTGACCTAACCCTCTGTGGGAAAGAATTGGGCAGATCCTTTAGGGATGAGAACCCAGAATGTCTGCATTCCTTTGGGAAGAGCTGGGCAAATCACTGTTATCCTCACTCTCAAGTGGAAAGAGAAACACATGACTCCACGGGAGACAAGGCCAATGCAGCTTCCTTCTGGTGGGCCTGGAAGTGCACTCCAGCAACCAAGGTCCTTCTCTGCCATGTCCTCTACAGGGACTCCAAGCAGGCTAAGAAGTGAAAACTGGTGTTTATAGGCTGCATTTGTCAGATGGATATGGACATGGATTTGTCCCTCTCAAAAGCACCCTGTTTCTGAGAAGCTGGAGAAATTGCTTTTCCACATGGACAGAGAACAGTATACTTTTCCACCATTGGGACCTGCATCCCAATCTAGAAAAATTAAACAACAATATGTGGCGGGGGGGGGGGGAGAGAGATACTACACCATTTGAAACCAATTTAAAATTTAAACACTGACTTTTCACATGCTCTTTTCCCCCCTGCTTTTCAAGACGGGGACAGAGTACCTTCTTCCCCATCCTTGGTAGCTAGAGCAGTGCTAACGAGGAGGCCAATCTTATCCTTAAGCCATAGCCAGGAAAAGGCAGGAGGAGGGAGCTCTCCAGGAAAATCAGTTGCTCCCTGGAGCTCTGCAAGCCCTACATGAAGTCAGGCACTGTGTTTGCCACTTAGTCCATTTCAGGCCTCAAGACAGGGAGTGAGCTGCCTTCCTTCCAGGGCAGTAAGGACAGGGGGCAGGGGGAGGAGTGGAAAGGGAGGAAAGGAGGTGGGAGAGGGAGATGGTAGGCCAGGCTGGAAAGGGGAGGCCAAGATGAGAAAAAAGTGAGGTCAATGACAGAATCCCTGGCAGGGAGCCTGGGCTGTGGAAGAGATGGGAGAGCCTGGGAGATGGCCAGAGGGCAAAGCAAGGAGGGAGGAGCACGTGCAGAGAGGAAAGAAGCTACCTGCCACAGGACACGTACACTGGTAGCCACCCAAGAAGAGCGTGCACAAACACCAGCTGCATCACAGGCGTGAGCCTGCACACCCAAGCCAGCTTACATAGAGGCTTTTCATAGTCAGCACCGTTTCGGATAGCTCACTAAAATCCAGGGAGGGGCTGGCAGAGTTGCAGTGGGTTTGCAATTTATGTAGCTCCGTTAAAGCAAAGGATGCCTGGCTTCCAAGACTATGTTGAGGGTGAGGAAGACGGGGGTGTGCCCTCTTGCGCATCTCATGCCGCATCCAGAGAAAGCTCCTTCCTTGTACCTTTCCTTGCATCACACCCTCCCCCGTCCCAGCCAAGATCTTCTGCTGGGAGCCAAAGAGGACATCCAACCGATTCACAAGCATCTCTTTCCAATTCAGACACATTTTTCAGGGAACCACAGGATGGCTGGGAAAAAACTTCCTGAAAAATGACACCCCTCCAATTCAACGTCTGATTGTACCACCCAGACAATGTGGCCAGTGATTCCTTGGCTTTGACCTGACCATAGTGCTTGATCATTATGACTGCTGGCATTTCTTCTTCCTTCTCATGTCAGCAATGATGATCCCTTCCTGCCAGAGCCCCCCTGCAGTGGATGGAGTGACCCCCCCCACAGGCTTTAGGGAATCTGGGGAAGCCACTGGAGATCTTTCCAGCTGTCTTGGTTATGGAGAGTACAGTGTGCCCCCATGGTAGGAAACCCTGTTAGGGTTTGATTCAGACAGTGCAGGGCTAAGTTTCAATCCTGGGAGCTGGAAGTCTCTCCCATAGCTTAGCTGATGCTGGTGGGGAGAAAGGGGGGTGGAGGGAAGGGCCCTCAAAAGAATATGTGGAATACATTGTCATGATGCTTAGTTTTTAATGTGTAAATAACAAGATCTTTGTAGGAGAACCATCATTGCTAGGGAAAACTCAATCTTTTGTTTGCATCCTTTTCATTTGCTGCTAAGGAAGAGCTGTAGATTTGTCTTAATCAAAGGCTCTTCTCTAGGACGATGTCAAACTTGCAGCCCATGGGCCAGATGTGTCATGCGCTGGCCATGCCCACCCCCAGTTTAGCAAAGGGGAAAAAGTTGTGATACGTCATGTGATGACGTGTCATCGCAAGTTTGACACCTTTGCTCTAGGAGGAGAGCCATGGCAAAAATCAGAAGGTGTCTGGGAACACGGCTTTATGTTGACTAGCTTATATCTTTAGTCAGAAAAGACCTTGCCAGGCTCCTCCTGATTCTTTGACCAGAGTGACCAAAGTCTTATTCATAGTATCTTTGCTGGATCCCTTTGGCAGTTGGATTAAAGGGCATTAAGTTGAATTCTAACCAGGGAGGTGACCAGAGGCAAAGTCCTTGCTGCACTTCCATGTTCAAGATAGCACTCCAACTCAAGAAAGTAGGTTGCCCTGACTCACGAGAAGCAAAATCCGGCTCCAGCAAGCCTGGTCTTGCACCTACTGCTTCCTCTGTGGACCTGAACTTTTAATGTGAGAGAGAGAGCAGACACACTGCAGTTCTGCTCCTGTTCAGTCATAGATGGCGGCAGTGAGAGCTTTAGGAATCTTACAACCTGTAGCATAAGAAGATGTGGCTTTTCCTATTAGTCCAGCTTTCTGTACTACCCAATAGAAGAGGAGTACTTCAGTTTGTCCAGCTCCTACCATCAGCCCTGTCTGTCCTCGTGGTTGGCTGAATTGAGGAGACAATGGCTGATCCCCTGCTGGCCATGTACCATACCTCTTGAGTCCTTGGCTGAAAAACATTTGTTCAGGTTCATTTCCCTACTGCAATCTAAGCATCAGCGGAGTGAAACCAGAAGAGCGCTCCTTTCTGCCTAAACCCTCTATAAGCTATAAAGATGCCTCCAAGTTGCCCAAGGACTCCTGGGATGGCATCCAATGTTTGCATAGAGCCCCTTGAAAGGAAAGAGGTTTTGCATCCTTGATGCCACTCATTGATGACAGCCTTTGATCCTGGTTCTGCGTGTGGCACCTCTGCACAACAGACAAATTATGCAGACCAAGGAAGTCTCCCAGACTCCCCAGTTCCATCCTTGTTGCTAAAACTCTGGTTTCTTCTCATCTTCCTTCTTCTCCAAGTGAAGACCCTCTTGTCCTGCCAAGGTCAAGGAACCAGAGGCCACGAGAAAGGAGCCCAGAGGGATCCTGGGGCTTGGCAACCACACCTTGCTTGATATCACATGCACACGTTATGTGCAACCCAACAAGAGGTAGAGTCTGTTTACAAGACTGCCATGTATCACCCTCCTCTTTCTAGAAGCATTCTCGGGGTATAGAATGAACAGCTCTCGATCCATAAAAGAAAATCAAATGGTTGGTTAACTTAAATAAGACACCAATTTTTAGGGGGGGTGTTTAAAATTAAAAAGGACAAATATTTTTATTGGAAGTGGGGCATCTGTTATTGCTAGGAAAGGTATAAAATACAGCCACAAGAGGAGGGCCCCGGGTGGAAGAGGAACAAGGAGGGGCAGATGGAGAAGCCCATTTTCTCCCCTCTTGCACTGCCCCCACATTCTGTCCCAACACTGACAGGGGAAAACCTCGCTTCTGCTGAGGATCTCAGCTGTGCCTTCCCTCCCAGGCTAGGGTGGAAGGTCCCTCATTAGCCAGTTGTGCCCCAGAAGCTGACCCACTTGAGAATATGAATGGTGGGGGAGGGTGGCCCACATGCTAGGGCTCTTCCCTGTAGACCTGTCTTGCCTTCTCCTTTCCGGCTTTCAAATGTCAAAGAACTGATTCCTTAGAAGACTTCCAATTTCAACAGCTGATTCATTTTGTAATGATATTGCATCATTGGTGGCAGAAATGCTATGTGGTGATTCTTAGACTTGTTTCTATGCCAATTTTTTTTTAAGATGCTCCTTGAGCTGAACTCCACTGCAGAGCAACAGCCTAAGAGACGAAATGTCCAAATGTGAAAGAACATGGAATTTAATATTAGGGTTAGGTTATGCTTTGAGGCAGTGGTAAAATTCAATTTTTTTACTACCGGTTCTATGGGCATGGCCACAGGATTAAACCTCACCAAGCACAGAATTAAACATCACCAAAGTTACAATGTAATAAGGGGAGAGGCAGTTTCTGTGAGCAAGGCAATAAAGATTAGGCTAGAAACAACTGCCTTATTTACAGGATCAACCCTGTAAAGTGGGAAAAAAAAACAAAAGACTTCTTCTAATAACCGGTTCTATAGAACCGGTACAAACTGGCTGAATTTAACCTCTGCTTTGAGAGTTGAAAGATGGACAGCAGCCCTACTGCGCACATTAGCCCTAAAACCAATTGGGTGGGTTTACTACAAGTTAGGAGTGGATTCTAACTTTCTTAATTTGTTATTTAAGGCTGGGGGAGGGGACACTTAACAAGGTCCTGGATCATGGCCAGAGTACACAAGGCAGCTCAGTAAACCCAACCATTCCATTATTCAACCTCTCCCATCCACACCTAGGAGTGCTCACTGCCCCTCAGCAGGCACCCAGCATCTACACAGGGTAGTTGGGGGACAGGCAGAGAGGGAAAAAGGAGTGTAACCACCACTGAGTTTCTCAAGGAAGTCTTGAATGCACACAAACACACGGGGCTGGTTCCAATGTGAAGAAGGCAGCTCAGTTGAATTCCAGGGCTCGTTTTGGTGCTAACCGTTGAAAAGGTAAAAAAACAAACAAAAACAACAACTTATAACTCAGGGCCACCAGGCCTGCATCGACCTCTCCTCGGGGTTTGCATCTCTAGGGGAAAATTCTGTTTATGGCAGCCCGTGGAACCAGCGGCCAAAAGGAAGCGCTGGCGAAGCAGGCACGGCTGGCAGTAGTCGAAAAGAGACAAGAGGGCAGGCGTATGTGTGTATAGAGGGGGGTGGCGGTTGTCTTCTCGGTACTGCTGATTCCCGTCTGGGACTGCCCCTGTTCCCTTCCGCGGTACCCGGCAAAAGGCCGCCAGAGTGTGAGGGATGGAGCTTGCCTTGCCGGGAGCGGAGCCCTTCTAGGGAGGGTGACCAGAGGTTCTCGGGGCCGCGCGGAGATACAGTCGCCAGCTTACCTGGGCAACGAGAGCCGCGCTCCGCGCCCGGGCTGACCAGGCGGACAACAAGACCACAGTTCGGCGCCGGGCAGGTGGAGGAAGAGCAGCAGCAGCAGCGGCAGGAGGCGGCGGCAGCGGCTGATGCAACTCTGCCCAGCCGGCGATTGGCGCTTCATGGCGACAGAAGACGGGACGAGCTCTGGAGAGATGACCGGGAACGGCGACCGAGCCCGCGCTGCCCACTCCCCGCGACGGCTTCCAGACTCGAGTGGGGAACTGAGCCGTCGCTCTCGCGGGGGTTAGTTGCCTGTCTCTGCCGTCGCACCCGGCCGGCCCAGGTTTAAATACCGCTCCCTCCCGGCTCCTTCCCCGACGGGGCGGAGCGGCCGCCCGCCACTGACGCCGCGGCTCTGCTCGGCCCGCCCCGGGCCTCGACAGCCGCCTCTTTCGGGGATGGCTGGACAGGAGGTGCGGGACCCGCACGGGCGGCCCCTCGGAGGGAAGCTGCTCCCTCCAGCCGGCGCGGCTTATGTCCAGCGGCGGCCGCTTTCCGGGCGCGGGGAAGCGAGGGTGGGAGAGAGAGGAAGCCAGGCGGGCGAGCCTCCCCGCCCGTGGCTCCCCCGCTGCCCGGGTCGCGCCAGCCGTCGGCCTCGCGCTCCCACCCGCAACAAGTCCAGGCTTGTGGTTGCGCCGCCCGGCAGGAGGAATTCCAATCCGAGACGAGCTACCGCGTGCCGTCTCGGCTCTGCTCCAAGCCCTCCGGGCCCCGGTACGTCGCGGCTGCCGGGAGAGCATCCGGAGCGGAGCGCCTCGGGTAGCTCCCAGACGGATGTTGAAGGACTGGCCGGAGACGACCCCCTTCCGCGCCGGCCCCCTGCGCTGGGATGGCAGAGCTTGTCCGAGTCTTCAACCGGCTGGGCTTCGGGCCAGCGCCGAAGGCTCGGAGAGCTTTCTCGTGCCTGTGGCTTTGGCGCAGCTGCAGGGCATTCATGGGAGGGGGACTCCGTCAGACAACCCGAACTCCAGAGAATTCCGCAGAATTTCCACATCCTATTTGAAGATGGGAAGAAAATTAATTCGCTAGCTTGAAGGACTGCCTTTTATCTCAAGAGGTGTCAAGGGACATTTCAGGTGCCAAAGAAAACCTACAACCGAAATAACTGCTTCCTCTCTAGTTACTTGAATAATCCTCTTCAAAGCCTACCCTGTGAAGCAGAGCACCCCCAAATCCTGGCAAAAGTGATGACCCCTCCCCTCTCTTAACTCTAGGCAAGTAACTTTCACACCCAGGTTGGGCATTAGTTTCAGGCTCTTGGCTAATAGCAGAGCTGCACTGCAATTCCACCAGAGGCCTTCTGGTTAGTCTTGCCAAGGACTGGCCTTTGCCCATTAGGGCCAGATCCAGTGATCTCAATCCACCCTTGAAAGGATAAAAAACTTGGTATTTGCTGTTCTCTCTGCTACTTCAGTCCCCCCCCCCCCCACAGTCATTACAATCCTGACACCACTCAAAGACAAAGCCTAGCAGCCTCTGTTCTGCCCTCACAAAGCATCCAAACAGAGGAGCTCATGAATGCTGTGGGAACGTTGCAGGAAACAGAGGCTCTGGCAGGGATCCTGAGGCTTTCTTTCACAGCAAGTGGAATAATGAAGATGCTGGATAGCCCTGGGGTGGCTGGGCTTCCATCCCGGCCTCCTTTGGCCATCAGAGACAGGTTTATTGCTGACATGATTTCAAGAGCTGGCCTTCATTTTATCTCAAAAAGATGTCTGATGCTTTGATTTCATCCTATCTGCAAAGCAAAAGAACCAGCTGTGCCTGGCACCCATCCCCTTCTGGTTTTCCTAGAGTTCAGAACTCAAGAACAGCCTGAATTGTCAAAGAACGCAATCTATTTGTCTGGTCCACTCAGGCCACACGTACAAACATATGGCACAGCTTTCTTTCACAGGGAAGTAGTAGTCTCTCCCTCCCCACCCACCCCAGCACCCAGGCTTTTGCAAATGTGGTTGCAGCTAGGTTGGCTGCTCCTTAGGACACACAAGGGAAAACAGAGGCAACCATTTCTTTACTTGTCTAAAAGGGAAACTCTTGATAAATGAAGATCACAGGCAAATAATCCTGATTAAAAATGTGTTGCTCTGACTTGTGTGTGCTTGGCTAGAAATGTCCTGTTTCCTTGCCAATGGATTTACTTTACTTTATTGTACTGTTTATTGCTAAATTACAATCTTGTTAACAGTTCTGAGAACCTGTTAAATAAAGAGGAACCTGTAACTCTTAAATCAACACCAAAGAGGCAAGTAAATGTTTTTCATGGTTTTGTAGCCAGGAGAAACCTGGAATGAGAAAATAACAAGGTTGTGTGTCTCTCCCAAATCACATTTAAGAAAAAGCATAGCACTGTCTCATGTAAACTCAGATTCATAGGAAGGATTGCCTGACCCAACATTCAAACAGCAGGGGCAATTTCTACAACAGCTCACTATTGTGGCTAGGTGTGAGGCACTGATCTATCATCCATCCATCCATCCATCCATCCATCCACTTATAGGCTACCCAACTGCGTAAGAATCTGGATGGCTTTAATATTAAAAGCAGGAAAACAATAACAATGAAAACACAGCTCAAGCATATCCAGAAAGAGAGGGATAGGGGTTGTTTTTGCTTTACCAGCATTCTTGTTTGGTGACTATTTGAACAGACTGCACTGAACAAGGAAGTTTTTATGACCAGTCTTTACAGACCCACATCCCTGCAGTCACGCGATCACAATTCAGGCACTTGGCAATGATGGACTTTGCTGCAATTATGACAGTTGCAGTATCCTGAAGTCCTATGAGCACCTTCACAGAAGCTTCCTACAAGCTAAGTCAATGGGGAAGCCAGCAGGAGCTCAGAGAGCACCAAGAATCTTGAAAGCCTGGCAGAGTCTCTCTCTCTTATACCAGAGAGATGGATTGGATCAAAATGCTCAATTATTTATTAAATTTATATGCCACTTATCTTGTGATCCTAATTCCCTAGATTACAAGGGGCAAATCAATGGCTTCCCAAAAAGAAATGAACTCCTAAGTTCAACCGGCTTGTGCTCCTACTGAATGGAAACTTCGGGGCTACGTTTCTGGGGAATGCCTCATATTATCTTGGGGATTGTAAAAAGGGCAGTATAAACCAAAGAAGGAAAATAAAACAGAAAAGGCAAAGCAGGATGGCTACTTTATTGGGAAAATGGAATAGAGGATACTAACTGCAGAAAGGCTTTAACTATTTTTTTTTTAGGCAAATGAAATGGTTGCTAAGAAAAAGGTGCCTGTTTTCCTGATAGTAGTGGGAGGCAGAGAGAAGAGCGTATTGAAAAGCTTAAGGCCCCACAAAAAAACGATGTCATTCAACTTTACAAAACTAGTAAATCAGGAACATTTGGTGGTAAAACCATTATTCCATGCAAAGCAATTCCACTTTCATAAGCAGAAACAGAAAGGCGAGCTTAAACAAACTGTCTAAGCAATGAAATTTAATGAGAGGTTAAAAAATACACTGGGAGATTGACCAATCTGAGGATTTTGAAATAAAAAAACTCAAGAATGACTTTTGCTAGAACCATCCTGCTAGGGGAAGAATTTGATAACGAAAATGAAAGTGGGTGAGAAACCTGAAACTCTTGTACAGCAGCCTGAGAAGAGATTGGCAACATCTACAAGATCCTGCTGCGTTTATCAGAATGAAACTCCACCTGTGGTTATACGTGCAAGTGAGACATAAAGACACAAGCAATGCCCTGCTGGATGAGACTACTGTCTGGTCCATTGTTCTGCTCTCTCAGCGGCTGGTCTGTCGCCCAGTCTCCCAGCAGATGGTCTCTGGCAGCAACCCACTGGGACCCAGAGGATGCCCCCACAAAAAGGACTGGCTACTTTTGTTAACCTGACCCTCCTCTTCCTCTGTGGACTCCACTGGCTATCAACTATTTTTCACCACGAATTTCAGCAACATCTCTGAGTTAACCGCTCAACAAAACCCATTGAATATACAACTTGCAGAAAACACAACTTCAACAACAGAGTGGTCAATGCCTGGGATGCTCTACCTGACTCCGTTGTCACATCCTCAAACCCTCACAGCTTCAACCTCAAACTGTCTTCTGTGGACCTCACCCCATTCTTAAGAGGTCATATAAGCATACCAGCATGCCTACCGTCCCTGTCTTACATCCCCATTTATTTCTATTTACTGTTCATACCTATACTTGTTATCTTGTACATGTTTGACAAATAAAATAATAAATAAATAAATACATTGTCTCAAAGTCTCCCATTTGGCTTTTATTTTAAAGCTGGTTTTAAAACTTAAGTGAGTGGAGCAAAGTCCCTCAGTCGGCTTTGGTTCTCTGCACACTCCCCAGGTACTCCTTGCCTCCCCCCAGCACAGGTCTTCTCCCACAGCTGTGCCTCCTCACTCCCCCCCCTCGCCTTGCCCCAACAGACAGCTGTCACTCAAGCCCCTGTTCTGCCCCGCTTCCTTGTGGTCAGATTAAAAGAAATCTGTTTTTCTAACTTGAAAAGTGGGAAATTGATAAAATGGGGGGGGGGAATTGATTGGTGGTGGAATGTGATGCATCCTCCGTGGGTGGGAGGTTGGAGGGGTGACCACAGCCGAAGGCTCTCCAAAGAACAGCAAGGGATTTTGGCAGCACGGGGCAAGGACTTCAAAGTCAGTGGAGCAGAGGTGAAATTCAGCCGGTTCTAGCAGGTTCGGTAGAACCGGTAGTAAATTTTCTAAACAGTTTGGGGAACTGGTTGTTAGAATAAATCTCCTTTTGTTTTTTTCCACTTTACAGGGTTAATCTGTTTCTAGCCTAATCTTTATTGCCCTGCTTGCAGAAACTGCCCACCCAGTCACATGACCCCCCAGCCACGCCCACCAAGCCACGCCCACAGAACCGGTAGTAAAAGAAATTAATTCCACCACTGCAGTGGAAGTGTTCTGTGGCTGATGTGTGGGTAGGTGGAGAGGATAGCTTCCATCTATCTAATTCTGGAGTGTCTGTGTGTGTGCTTGTGTATGCAGCTACTTCTAAAATACAGGCAATACAGACATAGTGGATAAATTTCCCTCCCACCAAACAGACGTCCAAGGTGTTCAGAACTTGCTGTGTCAACCATTCCCAAATGCAATCCTTCCAAGAATACATTTAACTGATCAGTTACAATTGTGAATGAAGCCAAAAAAGAAAACCTTACAATGAATTGAATTTCCACCCTCCCCCCATAGTCTGTTCAGCTGTCTTCTGGGGATTGAAAAGAGTCTTTTAGTCTTTACTTGTCCATCAGGACTTTCTCTTTCAAGCTTGCTGGGTGGCATTAGGCTTGGCTTGGTGGCAAGAGTGGTCAGTCAGGCTTGGGAAGGTCTGCTCACTCTGGTTACTGGGATGACTTTATAGTGGAAGGTTGGAACGCAATTTCTGGCTCAAATGAATGCAAGGTCTCCTCCAGAGACAGCACCTATTTCCACATGTAGCAGAGATATCTGTGCAGGGCTGAAAGACAGGAGAACCTCCCTTTGTGGGTGATCCTCCCAGGAAAGGCATTGTTGCAGGATAAGAAATGGAGAGATGGAGTTGTGGATGGGAAGATAGTTTTAACCCATATGGGTTCATTGCTGTGGCGAAGGGGCTTGTGTAGCCCAATGAAGCTATGAACTTGAGTCTATGGAGCCCTACAACACCTTCTAGAACCAAAAAATGATGTCCTTATCATCATGGGGGATTGGAATGCTAAAGTAGGAAACCAAAAAATAACCGGAACAACAGGCAAGTTTGGCCTTGGAGTACAAAATGAAGCAGGGCACAGGCTGGTAGAATTTTGTCAAGAGAATACGATAGTCATCGCAAACACTCTTTTCCAACAACCCAAGAGATTACACATGGACATCACCAGACGGTCAACACAGAAATGAGACTGACTATGTGCTCTGCTGCCAAAAATGGAGAAGTTCTATACAGTCCGTAAAAACAAGACCAGGAGCTGACTGTGGCTCAGATCATGAGCTTCTCGCTGCAGAATTTAGGGTTAAATTGAAGAAAGTAGGGAAAAGCACTAGGCCACTCAGGTATGAACTAAACCATATTCCTGATGAATATACAGCAGAGGTGACAAATAGATTTAAGGAATTAGATCTGATAGACAGAGTGCCTGAAGAACTATGGACTGAGGTTCGCAACATTGTACAAGAGGTAGCAACTAAAAAGCATCCCAAAGAAAAAGAAATGCAAGAAAGCAAAATGGCTGCCTGAGGAAGCTTTACAAATAGCTGAGGAAAGAAGGGAGACGCAAAAGGCAAGGGAGAAAGGGAAATATACACCCAATTGACTTCCAAAGAATAGCTTGAAGAGATAAGAACACCTTTTTAAATGAACAGTGCAAAGAAACAGAAGAAAACAATAGAATAGGGAGGACCAGAGACCTCTTCAAGAGAATTGGAGATATGAAGGGAACATTTCATGCAAAGATGGGCATGATAAATGACCAAAACAGAGGCAGAAAAGATTAAGAAGAGGTGACAGAATTACACAGAAGAACTATACAAAAAGGAGCTTAATGTCCCTGATAACCACAATGGGGCAGCCACTGACATTGAGCCAGACATCCTGGAAGGTGAAGTCAAATGGGCCTTAGGAAGTCTGAGCAACAACAAAGCTAGTGGAGGTGACAGTATTCCAGCTGAGCTATTTAAATTTTTAAAAGATGATGTAGTAAAAGTGCTACACTCAATATGCCTGCCAATTTGGAAAACTCAACAGTGGCCTCAACAACCCCTTTGCCCTCCTTCTGATTCCAGCTACAGAACGTGTACTGCTGGGACATCTAGGAGGGCTGGGGTGCTTAGTGATTCTTCAGTTTCTCGAGGAGTGTTGTCCATGAGATTTTGGTCATGCACTGTGGGGACGTGACTGCCCTCGCCATTGTGAAAACTTGTGGTCCGCAATGGCTCAGGAATACAGCTAGCTTTTGGTCATCTGAGATATCTCTCATTCCGCTGGCTTTGAGAAAGAACCCAAATCGCAGGATGAAAGCGTCCCACACATCGGTCTTCGCATTGAAGTGTGTGAACGACGAGGGTGAAGGCATCTCAGTGGCCATGGTATTAGTTCTGCAGTTATTCTGGCTTGGTCTTATTCTCCGATCCCACCTTCATTGCCAGTATTGTGAGTGGGAAGAACGGAGAGACACAAATCTGTTTGCAGAACTTCTTTTATTCAGTGCTGAATCCAAACTGGTGGGCAATGGGCGGGATGCCCCCTTTAAGCAGGGGGCGGTCCCCCGGCAGCCCGCAGAGAAACTGTGTCCAGCACAGTCAGTGCAGACCAGGTAGAAAACCCTGTCTGTTCCTGCGCAGACACAACACCAAGGACCCCTCATTTCAACCTGGAGTTACAAACATTCTCCTTTATTAATAGGATCTGCTTCCAATTCTTCAGAACAAGATGTCTGATATGCCATAAAAGTTCCTACAGAAGGGCAATAAAGAGTCTAAAACACAGATCAATAATGAGCCAAGGCAGGATGCCCACTCATCTGCTTCCAGCCCACCCAGTACCCGTCAGTCCAGCACTCAGCGCAGCACACAAGTCTTCTTGCCTCTTCTTCTGAAGTTGCCCCTAGCTCCACCGGAGGTCAAGAAGAGACGTCAATAAGATCTGGTGCTGCCTCAGGTGGTACAGGGAGACAAAGCCCACTCCCTTGCCAACGATTCAGGAGAGGGAGAGGGCTCAGAGGAGCAATGGAGCCGAGATCCAGAAACAACAACCAATGCCAGCCTGCCTTCTTATCCAGGTATATACACTACCTATGGAACCAGCCTTCTCCTATTCCATCAGCCCATCCCACACTATCTATCTATCTATCTATCTATCTATCAGAACAGAGCTAGAAGGGACCTTGGAGGTCTTCTAGTTCAAACCCCTGCTAAAGAGGAAGACTCTAGTCTAACCCTTGGGGCTGCCAGACGACATCGTCCTGGCAATGGAACCCCAAGGAGGCCCGCCCTGTGGGAACACACAGGTCGGTGGGAGGCTGACAGTGGCAACAGGCGGTCCCGTAAGTACCTGGGTCCCAAGCCATGGAGCGCTTTAAAGGTGAGAACCAACACCTTGAACCGCACCCGGAAGGCCACAGGAAGCCAGTGCAGCTTGCGGAGAGGTGTAATATGGGAGCTCCAAGGAGCCCCCAAAATCACTCGCGTGGCTGCATTCTGTACTAACTGCAGCCTCCGGATGCTCTTCAAGGGAAGCCCCAAGTAGAGAGCATTACCATAGTCTAGGTGAGAGGTAATGAGAAAACTCTCTGATGAACACTTCAGGAAGTTGTGGAAGAGCAAGAAGCTGCTAAGAGGCAGACCCATCAAAGACTTCTTGGACTCGCTGGATGAGAGAAAAATTATTAGACACCATCTTGGACCATCTTCATCCTTGCCAGGTAAGCAGCTTGGTTTGTATTGTGCTGGGCCCAGAGGTCCATCGTGGAGAGGTTGCAGAAGCAAGGGCTGCCTCGGTGGAGATAATTGCACTTCCCAGGTCTTGATTAAAGATAAGGTAAATATGCTGAGGTTTTACACTTTTAGGTCTGCAGTTGTCTTAGACACAATGTCAAAAGAGGACAACTTGCAGTGGCCAAATCATCGACGCTCACAAGCCATGGCCACCTCACCTCAGGTTAAGTCAACAATTCCATTGTTCCACTAACCCTAACCCTAGTCCAACCCCCTGCTCAAGGAGGACACCTTATACCATTTCAGACAAACAATTGTCTAATTTCTCCTTAAAAACTTCCAGTGATGGGGCACCCACAACTTCTGAAGGCAAACTGCTCCACTGGTTAATTGTTCTCACTGTCAGGAAACTTCT